>ML290814.1:0-37940 GCA_005239495.1 Nicotiana undulata | reverse complement strand
CCAAAAAAAAAAAAAGAATCATACCAGTAATGGCTTCATTATATGATGTATTATCGTGACTCGTGAAGATTCAAGTTTTATTTCTACTTCGTCCCTCTCTTCACTTCTTGGTAATTACCTTTAGTTGTTACAGACTGGAATCTATGGTACACTCCAGCTACCACCATTTTTCTCAAGATGTACGAACTTCTTTGATTTGCAAAGTTGTCTTCTAGAGAAACACATGCTAGTTTTGCAAGGATGAAAATGAATCACAATAACGAAAGAGAATATCCAAAGGCAAGTATAAACATTTGTCTTTAATCAGAAGTCAATTATAGGAAGGAGAAAAAGGAAGTTTCATTTACGTCATCCATTTCCCTTGAGTGCCCTCCATTTGGAAGACTTGTTTGGTTGATGGACAGGATCACGGGGTTTATTATGTTTTGGGTTATATTCAGAGGAACAAAAATCGAAAACAGGATTAATAGAGTATTAAGAAGTTTGATAAAACATAGCAATTTTGCACGTATGCTCATACAGCAGTATGTCAATTCGATTAGAGATCTGATGCACTTCAAAATTTTCTTCTATAGACATTTTGGACCTTTCATGCAAAAATCAATTTATGAATCTACACTTCAAAATCCCAAACTGGTTGACCATAAAAATCTTTGAATGAACTAATCGTCCTGCTCTACCGAGTTTCAGGAATTTTTTTTGTAACATACATACAGTTATTCATAAATTGCTCCTTTACAGTAGTTAAACCGTCCATGCATTTCAAAGGATGTGGATCATGCTTCAAACCGTCCATCTTTATCGCTCTAAATCCAGGATAAACATTATTGGCACAGCCAAAAGAGAGTTTATAACGGACTTGTCCCAATATCGATATGTTACAGATATCCTTACATTACAAGTTACAACTATCCTCCTGACCTAGCGATCGTGAGACACCATTAGTAAATAAAATTAGAGATAGTAGATTTACCATCAATAAATTTGCACCAAAGAAGTACAAGTCTAGTGACAACTGTAAGTACCTGGGAATGGAAAACTATGCAAAATATGAAGCTAATCGCTCTTCACTGCATGTTCCGAAAGTGTTTGACAATAGTGAGGCTCATATCTACGTAGCGTTGTGCACAGATTCGGTGGAGCTGAACTTGCTTCCGGGAGTTCCAGTGATGCATTTGTCCTTTCCTTCTCTTGCTGTAGAAATTAAGGATTCAGAAGCTTATATTAGTGACATGAAGACATATAGGGCATTCAGAAAAGCAAAACACAACAGTTAACTCATGTTCTATAAATCACTCTACACAAGGAGGGAGGAGAAACTTAATCCTACAAAGCAATTCCCAGTCAGGTTAGACGGTTACTAGACGACACTGAATATTTTTAAAACTATTTGATTAAAACCAATTCAACAGTCGCACCCAAGGGTGTGACCTAGTAGTCAATAAAGTGGGTTGAAAACCATGACGTCTCAGGTTCAAATATCAGTGGAGGCAAAACTCTAGGTGATTTCTCCCCATCTGCCCAAGCTTTGGTGGACAAAGCTACACGTTCCTATTAGGAGGTATACCGGTTCCTATTGACAAATTCATCCCCTATAACCAAGTAGAATAAAGACCTCAACACTAAATACCTAGAATAACAACAATCACGAAAAGCATAACAAAATTAACAAAACAAACTCAGAATTAAGCATCGGCCCTACACAACAGAGAATACACACACACACATATATATATATATATATATATATATATATATATATATATATATACATATTTGTACATAATATTTAATTGATTTAACATCCTAAATTGTAATATTTAATATTTAATTAATTTTGTATTTACACACACACACACACAAACACACACACAAACACACACACACACCTCGATCACCTTATTAGCACTTTGCTCGGATACTTCATAAGTGGATCAATTGGAAATTAAATTATATTCGACAAAATCTTACTATAACATATTTAAAAACATAGTGCATAGTTTTATAAGATGTAGTGCTATATATATATATATATATATATATATATATATATGTTTTAGCAACAACAACATATGAATAAAGCATATATTAATATAGCATATGTTAATATAGCATTAATATGCATATATATGTTGTTGTTGCTACAACTTAAGTATTAATATAACACTACATAACTATATACAAGATGTACAAATAGTATATATATATATATATATAAGCTATATTCGATTAAATCTTACTGTAACACATTTAAAAGTAAAGTGTATAGTTCTATAAGATGTAATGTTATATACATAGTATATTTAAGTTTTAGAAACAACAACATATGAATATAGCATATATTAATATAGCATATGTTAATAAAGCATTAATATATATTCATATATTGTTGTTGCTTGTAACGACCTGGCCGGTCGTTTTGAGAGTTATAGCCCCACTCCTCCGTTTTCTACTTCTTTTGTTCTCTATAGTTGTTATATGTCTTAGTGAGTTGGTTGGTTCGGGTTCGGAGTGATGTCAGAGTTAATGGAGACACTTAGTCTCTTAATTGGAAGCTTAATTTGGAAAAGTCGATCGGATATCGACTTATGTGTAAACGACCCCAGATTTGAATTTTTATGGTTTCGTTAGCTCCGTTAGGTGATTTTAGACTTAGGAGCGCGTCCGGAATGTGATTTGGAGGTCCGTGGTAGAATTAAGCTTGAATTGACAAAAGTTAGAATTTTGACGAATTTGACCGGTAGTGGAAATTTTGATATCGGGGTAGGATTCGTTTATCGGGAATTTGAGTAGGTTATTGGTATCATTTATGACTTCTGTGCAAATTTGAGGTCAATCGGACGTGATTTGATAGGTTTCGACGTCACTTGTGGAATTTGGAAGTTTAGAAGTTCTTTAGGTTTGAATATGGGTGTACACTATGTGCTTTGATGTTGTTTTGGGTGATTCGAAGGTTCCACTAAGTTCATAGTGGGTTATATGACTTGTTGGTATGTTTTGTTGAGGTCCCGGGATCCTCGGGTTTAATTCAGGTGGTTATCAGACTTGGTTTCTACTTGGTGAAGTTGCTGAAGTTGGATGTTGCTGATGTAATTTCACCCGCGAGGGGGTTAGCTGCAGGTGCGGCAGGATGGGCGCAGATGCCGCAAGGTCAGGCTGGGAAGGAGGCGCAGGTATAATAAATTGGGCGCATCTGCGAGATTGCAGATGCGAGGCTGAGCCGTAGATGCGGAAGAGGGAATCTTGGTCATTTCCGCAGAAGCGGACAAAGGGCCGCATAAGCGACTCCGCAGGTGCGAGCCTAGCGGATTGAAGTGAATTCCACAGGTGCGGATCTTTTGTCATAGGAGCGGCTCCGCAGGTGCGGATAAATGGCCGTAGGTGCAAAAAGTCTTGGCAGAAGGTTAAAAAACAAAGGTTTGCGATTTTAGTCTCATTTCAACATTTTGGACTTGGACTTAGGAGATTTTGGGGAATATTTTCGAGGGGATTATTGAGGTAAGCTTCTTGTACACGTTTTTGATCATAAATCCCACTGATTTGCCCCACCTAGAATGTGTAGTTTTAAGGCGAAATTCGGGGGGTTTGAGGCTACGGATTTGGAGAATGAATTTTGGGGATTTGGATGACCCGTTGATATCAAATTTTGATAAATTTGGCATGGTTAAAATCGTGAGTTGAAAGGGCTTTCGGGTTTTGTGACTTTTGTCAGATTTTGAGACGTGGGTCCCGGGAGCCGGGTTGAGCTCATTTCGGATTTTGGTTTAGAATTTCACGTTTTTCTTATGGAATTGATCCCTTTAGCCTATATTAATTATCGCGTACTGCTTGTGGCTAGATTCGGGGCATATGGAGACTGATTCGAGGGGAAAAGGAATTTCGGAGTAGGATTTTGCGCAATTGAGGTAAGTAACGCTTCCAAACTTGGTTCTAAGGGTTCTAAACCCTGAAATATGTATGCTACGATTGGTATTGAGGTGACACACATGCCAAGTGACGGGCGTGCGGGCGTGCACCGTGAGAATTGTGACCTAGTTGATTCCCGGGCACTGTGCAATGATAATATCTTGTTGATATCCGTGTTTTCATCATGTGACAAAGTAATTGAGCTCTCAATCATTCTAGATATTATGTTTAGGCTTTATGACGGTACTGTTGAGACCCATAGTGGTCGTTTCTTGCTGTCACTTTACTGCTTTTGTTTATATTTTGTACTCAATCATATCATATCTCAGTCTCAATTGATGTTTAGTGATTCATTGTGATGATCCGATAGGCCATCTTATAATTTAAATCTAATTCTGTGATCCAAAACCTTTAGAAGTCATGTTTTAGCCTTTCTCGATTTGTGTGCTCAGTCCGGGCATTTTTTCGGAGAGCTTTTATGTTAAAAACTAATAATAATAAGAAATTTTGCCTAAAAACTTCATCTAAGTTGACTTCGGTCAACATTTTTTGTAAACATACCCGAATTCATGTTTTGACGGTCCCACTGGGTTTATATCATGATTTAGGTATTGGGCATATGTCGGAATCGTAATCGGAAGTCCCTAGCCCGAGAGATCGGACTATGTCGAAATTTAAAAGTTGAAAGCTTAATGAAATTGAAGTGTTTGACCAAAGTTTGACTTTTTAGATAACAGGTCCGTATTTTAGTTCTGGAACCCGGTATAGGTCCAATACCATAATTATGACTTATCTATAAAATTTCGTGAAAACAGAGTTGATTTGACGTGATTCGGACGTCCGGTTGTGAAAATATGAATTTCAAAGTGTTCTTGACAATCTCATGTGATTTTGGGTTAAATTCGTAGTTTTAGGTGTTATTTTGGCTATTTGATTGCGTAAGCAAGTTCGTATGATGTTTTAGACTTGTGTTCACTTTTGGTTTAGAGCCCCGAGAGCTCGGGTGAGTTTCGGATAGGCTAAAGAGTGAGAATTGGGACTAAAAACATTGCTGGTGCAAGCCTCTGATCTTGCATTTGGGAGATCAGGCATCACAATTGCGAACCCTGCAGGTTCCGCATTTTCGAGCTTCTCATCGCAAATGCGAAGAGAAGCTGAGCCAACAGTTTTCACATTTGCGAGTTTTCCTTCACATTTGCGAATGGAGTCTATTTTCTATCATTGAGTCGTATTTGCGAACTTATCTTCGCATTTGCGAAGGCAGAAAGAGTGTGAAGGGCTACGCATTTGCGAAGCTCAGGTCACAAATACGACATCTACAACTGTGTAAAAGTGACTTAGACGGGAAAAATCTCCCATTCTTCAAATTTTCAAATCCTAGAACCCTAGAGGCGATTTCTCCAAGACCAATTCTTCCCCAAAACTTTGGCAAGTGATCCTAACCTACTTTCTTTCAATTTCCCATCACATTTCATGAATTTCCAACCTAAAATCTAGGATTTTCATAGTAGAATTTGGGGGGTTGGGTAGAATTAGGGATTTTTGGGAAATTAGAATTTCCTCAAATTGAGGTCGGATTTCAAAACTAATTACATAATCGGTGTCACGACCCCAAAATACTCAGTCGTGATGGCGCCTGTCGTGGAATCACCAAGCCACACATTTCATTGAAGCAAAGTTCGTTTTCAGAAATTTATAATTTCAGAAGCAAAACTAATGAGGATAATCCATTTGAAAGTCTAATATCACTAAAGCACCGTTTAAAAATCAAATCCTAGATCTAGTGTCACTGAGTCATGAGCTACTATATCAAAATATCAAATACATAGTCAACATAAAGTTGTCTTAAAGAAATAAAGTGACAGGTAGATAGAGGAGGAGGTAATCGAGGCCGCGATCGCCAGCTACTACCTTGATGTCTCCAAATGAACTCTTACCGCAGCTCAACAACCACTACCGGTCCCACTATACCTGGATCTGCACACAAGGTGCAGGGGGTAACGTGAGTACACCAACTCAGAAGTAACGAACCCAAACTATGGGCTGAGAGGTAGTGACAGACTAAACCTCAATAATTGAAATCATTAGCATACAAAATTTCGACATGTTCACAGTTTATCAGAAAATAACAACAAAATATGCCAGATATATCTCAATATGACCTACATGCCAACATATCAACAATGTGAAGATGATGCACATAGTGCTCACGACTCTCCCACAGAAGTCCACTCAGTACTATATATGGTTCTCAGGCCCAAGGAAGATCCATCCCAGAATATGCATAAACACCGGTGACCGTAGTCACTCAGTACTGAGGAAAAGGCCAGTCCAGCCCCACGGAGAACAACCATCTCCGGAATACAACACTCGGACAAGATCCATGTCCAGGGAAGATCCATCCCTCACATAACATCAGCTTCAGACAAGATCTATGTCCAGGGAAGATCCATCCCTCAATATCAATGCGCTCACTGGGGGTGTAAAGACTCCGGAGGGGTCCTATTGGCCCAAGCGCTATATCAAGCCAACGAAGGCATGATTAAAGTATCGCTGCGGTGTGCAGTCCGACCTCATAAATGTCTCAATAACAGGCTCTCGGCCTCACTCAGTCATTACTCTCCAGTCTCGCTCACATGGACTCACAGATGCATGAATTAGCCCGAAACAATGATAAATATGTAAAATTAACAATTACCGAGACTGAGGCATGAAATGATATGCTATGACAGGACTGAGTATATGAAATCAAATAAAAACATAAAGAAGACAGCAATATACGACCACTTGGGTCTCAGCAATTTCGGCGTGAAGCCTTAGCATTTAATTTAACATGATTTCCAGCATGTTTGCATGTAAACGACCGCTCGGGTCTCAACAGTATCGGCGTGAAGCCTTAATATACAAAATGTATCATGATTCCTAACATGTTCACCTTATTCACATTGATAGAAGCACATATATCATCATAGAATAATCACTAAACGGTGCCATGGGACGAACCAGGGCACAAGTCTCACGGTGCACGCCCGCACGCCCGTCACTTGGCATGTACGTCACCAATTCTAATCACATAACAAGTAGTTCGGGGTTTGTAACCCTCAAAACCAAGTTTGGAAATGTTACTTACCTAAAAACCGGCTAAAATCCTAGCCCACAATGCCTTTGCCTCTAGACTCGGCCTCCGAGTGCTCCAAATCTATCAAAAGTCAGATTTATATCATTATTATATGCCAAGGAACGAAACCCATTCGAAATTTATCAAAATTACCCAAAAATCCCAAAATTAGCCAAACCCGACCCACAGACCCACGTCTCAAAATCCGATAAAATTTATGTCACAAGAATCCTCATCCTCCACAAGTCTATACATACCAAGAACATCAAAATCGGACCACAATTGCCCCTCAATTCCTCAAATAAAGTCTCCAATTCTCATGCCCTATCTTCCCCAATTTTGGGTTTAAATCCCACTAATTTCAAGTTTAATCACTTAGAAATCAACATAGAATCGAGTCATGAAGTCAAAAATCTTACCTCCAAGTGTTTCCCCTTTGATTTCCTCTTTAATCTCTCTCGAAAGCTTCGATCCCTTCCAAAAATGGTGAAAAGTGGGTTAAGAATCGCATATATGGCTTTTAAAAATATACTGCCCAGGCCCCTATTTCCTCAGTGAGTTCGCGCTCCAAGAGACGCGTTAGCGAAGCACAAACCAGCCCGCCTCTACGCGATCGCACCTTAAGCCACGCGTTCGAACAATTCACTCACCAACCCCACGCGCCTAAGCCCTATGCGTTCGCAGGCCTCCCATACGCGATCGCACTGCTCAACACTCGCTCACTCTCGCAATTGTGGACCCACGAGGACGATCGCATAGTACAAAAACATAAGCTGCCCCAAAGGCCCTATGCGATCACATCCCTACATACGCGACCACATAGAAGAAAAATCAGAACTGAACACCAAAAAATTCCTGCAATTTTCCCAAGTCCAAATTGGTCCGTTAACCTCCGAAACTCACCCGAGGCCCTCGGGACCTCAACCAACTATACCAAAACATCCCATAACCTGATAAAACTCAGTCGACCCTTTGAAACACCCAAAACAACGCCAAAACACCAAAATCACATCAGATTCAAGCCTATGAACTTTGAGATTTCAATTTTTCGCCAATGATGCCGAAACCACCCAAAACACGTCCGATTGACCCAAAATTTTGAACACACATCCAAAATGACCCTAGGAACCTGCTCCAACTTTCGAAATTCCATTCCGACCCCGATAGCTAATTTTCCACTGTCGACCATAAATCGCCAAAAACTCAATTTCGCCATTTCAAGCCTAATTCTACTCCGGACTTCAAAACCACATTCCAATCACACTCCTAAGTCCCAAATCACCTAACGAAGCTATCTGAGCTATAAAATCCACATTCCGAGTTCGTTACCTATGATTCAACTACCGGTTGACTTTTCCAACTATGAAGCTCATTTAAGAAACTAAGTGTCTCAATTCTCACCACGACCACTCCGAATCCGAACCAACCGACCCAACACATCATAAATAGGTTAAATAGCATATGATAAAGATGAAACAGAGAAAATGGGGCTAAACTCACGGACCGACCGGTCGGGTCGTTACATTCTCCCCCACTTAAACATACATTCGTCCTCGAACGTGCCCAGAGTTGTTCCAAAACCACCAAAATTGCCGTGTAACCTATCATGCACATACCCGAGGGTGATCTCACGTCACTCTATCCCATATAGGTCCAATAGCACAACACAATTGAAATTTCGAAATCCAACCTGACCCATAAACCTTAGAACTAATTTTCCACTTCTGAAATAACTTACAAGTTCAATTTTCCACGACTATAAACTGAATAAGCCTGAACACGTTGTATCAAGAAATATCCGTAACCCAGATGTAATCACATAATATACCGCATGAATCAAACACTCATAACGATAACTTCTAATCACAATAGCTACTCAAAATAACCCAATACCGGTTCATAACCTCTTATCAAGAAATTTCTCGCTCTAACACTTTCATCTACTGCCAATAATGAAAGAAACACGTAGAAACTAGCAACCATTCGTCCGATTAGCCAATCATGGAGACCCCCTTTCCCGACAGGAACTATATTTAAATTTCTAAGCCAACTTCCGATATCATTTCTTCCAACCATGCTGTAGCCAACTCTGGTAGTATTCATTCTAGGCCCAATGACCTCTTCTCACCAACATGACCACTCTGATGAGATGACGCATCAATACAATCCCAAGCCGTATCCTGTGCAACTCGTGCGCTCAATAGGAACATCCCACGTACTCAATTCATAGAAACGATTCACACGAAAGGGATATCCCTCCATTAACAATTACCATCACAACACCATGCTAAGAGCCTGTCACACATTGTAAAATCAAAACACACGAATCTGACACCAAGTATCATACCTACACATAACTCCGCTACAATGCGTGATCCCATCCAAACGCTGGTCCATATGAAATACATTCAAGCCACCTCGCTCCAAATCAATAACCATGCGCAATTCGACATCAAGTACTCCAAGTGCATAGCCCTAACCACAGGGAAAGTCGGACGATACCATGCCACACGAATCAGAAAGGACATAACCAATACGTCTTAATCCCACAATATCAATTATTTACCTTACTCAAATCCCTCTATAAAGCCCAAATAAATCCGCACCATATGTGCATATAACCAACAATCACCACTCCTCACAACACCGAGGGGTAACTCCTAGATCACTCCAGAATATGAATAAACTCAATGACAATCGAATGGTACATCCCTCAACAATAGCAATTCGGAGTCAACAATTCCGACCCGGTGCAGAACACACACCCATACCGGGCCTACAATCCTAAATCAACTCGGATCACCCACAACAGATAGGTAACTCTCCGAAGGTTCACAATGACTGAATCATGGCATTTACTAACATCTGACTAGCTTTGCTTTCATCTTCACAGTCCACAACCACAAAGTAATCTGTTTATGAGAACTCTCAGTCTCGAAGTCCATGAAGCGCACAAATTACCATATCTGATCCCAATTCCACCGCTCGAATATATATCACATCCCCAATACTCAATCATTCCACGAGGGATACCCCTATAATTCTTCAGTGTCACCAAGCAACCTTGAATATCAGCAGTCGATCCAACAAGAGAGCGTCGCAACACCAATGAAGCACCATTAACTCCACACATTTCCCTTTATGAAATGTATACCCTCATCAAGCCACACATTTTAGTGATATCATCTACCTGGTCATCCAAAACCGCTAATGTTGCCTAAGAATTTTGACCTTCTTTCCAGTACTGAACTCTGACCTCACATGTGCAAATCTCAACTCTACACAACGTACCGCATACACCATGCCATCCTATGATAAATATGGGAACATCATAACCCATTCCGATCCACAAGCAACTATGTACCCAATTAGCCAAGAACTATACATTCGATCCCATCTAGAAGAAAAATCACTATACCTCACCTGTTCCTCATGCCAGTAGAAAATACACATCTCTAACCGTGGTAGAAACCATCAGGAACTACCCGAATCCAATTTGTACAACACCAAACCGTCAGAACTGAATCCTTCTAACTCAACCACGCTACACATGTCACCAAAATCCAAGAGCATTGCTAAGAAACACATGTAAAACTCATTGCCTTATAAGCACCCCAAAGAACTAATCCTATCCCTTACCATGCCGATCCGGCCTGTTATCAAGTTACCCTATTTATTCAAGTTCCTTCTGACTTACCTTTGAATTGATACTTCTCCTTACCATAATACTGCAATTCTCAACCTAGTCTCACCACACGAGACCTAAGCATAAGACCGTACCGCCTAAGGATCGTAAGCCGCTGAATACTCTCTCAGATATCCCCAAAAGTACCACATTCAAAATACTTACCCTGTAGAGACTTCCTGCGAATCTAAAGCCATTACCTTTACTTTCCTGATACTGATATGTATAATCCATGATAATGTAGAAATGCCACAAGTCTTGACACCCTCCAAGGTAGACCTCAGTTTCTAGCCAAATACACATCCTGAAGATTCCAAATTGCTACATATAACCGTGAATCTATCGGAACCATCCTCGAGAGTCATCCATTCTAGGCAAATCTCAATTACCCCGATCAAGCGGACAAAACGACTTGGACCCATTTGTACACCAACATACTAGGAAGTAGCCCACACTTCGAAGCAACAAAGCAAATTGGTACACTGCACACCCTACACCTATTACAATTACAACTCAATCATTCAATAAAACCATCTACCCATAGAGTACATTACAACCTGTTTCGAAGAATTTCCATTGCTCGAGTCATTCCCAGACTCCACCTCTGCAGGTCATAACTGATTTCCCAATATACCTCGAACCAAAACCAATACGACATATAATCGTGCAGTCAACTTATCATTCATAGACTCCCCCACTTGGCTCAAAGCCAACGATCAAGACGAACAATAATTCACAATGCCCATACGCTATCACTTCCACCATACTACAGTGAGATTCAACTAAATCCTTCATAAGCTCGTATACCCAAATCATCTGATATCTCGAATCCTCTGCAAATCACGCATACACCATTGTAATAGCCAATGGCAACTTCCATAATCGACCTAACTCAAATTGCAACATATATCAATTACTGATAAAAGAGGGCTTGCTACGAAACCACCTAAGGATCACACAACCTCAGGACACTCCGCGGGAGATAACCCTGCTTGCTTAGCCTCAAACTGATATCGTTATTGAGGGATGAATATTCTCTGGGCATGGATCTTGTCCGAAGTACTTGATACCTGGAGATGGATCTTCTTCACAGGGCTAGATTGGCCTTCCTCGGTACTGGGTGACTTATAGTCAGTGATGTATATGTTTCGAGATGGATCTTCCTTGGGCCGTTTGGGCCATATACAGTATCGAGTGGTTGAGCATTTGAGTGTGTGAGCACATGAGGCTTACGACATGGTGAATCACCTACATCATGTGCATTGGCATGTAGAGATATCAGAGTCATATTCCTTACACTGTTCGAATCTACTTTACTTTAATGTTTTGAGTTGCCTATTTAATTTGAAAGCGTGCCTATGTTTCTACACAGTTATTTCTATCTTATATGTACCGGTTGAGTTCGTCACTACCTTTCAGTCAAAAGTTTGGACTTGTTACTTACTGAGTTGGATGAACTTACGTTACTCCCTGCACCTTGTGTGCATATCCAGGCATTTCTGGTCACGGCTGTGGCTCCTGATTGAGGCATTAGAGTTCGGAGACTATTGAGGTAGCTACACGGCGTTCGCGGGCCTTGATTCTCCTTGCTTATTCTATCTATATTTTCAATTTTATTCTCTAGACACTGTGGTGGGTTTTATTCATTTAGACGCTCATGTACTAAGTGACACCCTGGGTTTGGGACGGATTGTATCGTATTTGGATAAATTCAGTTTTGAAAAGGATTTTCTTTAATATTAATTGTTCCACCATTATTTCTAAAAGTGTTTTACTATGTTGGAAATGTTGAGTTGTGGCTTTCCTAGTTCCACGATACGTGCCATCACGACAGTCGTTTTTGGGCCGTGACTATGCCACAACTTACGTATTAATACAACACTATATCTTATAGAACTATATATATGTACATATATATATATATATATATATATATACATGTATATATATCCACACATATAAAAGTAATTAAAAAAACACATACACACATATATAAGTAATTAAACACACACACACACACACATATATTTATATATAAAAGTTATATATATATAGATATATACACACACACAACAACAACAACAACAACAACAACAACAACAACAACAACAACAACAACAAACCCAGTTTGATCCCAACATGTGGAGTATGGGGAATGTAGTCTATACGCAGACCTTACCCCTACCTAATGCAGGTAGAGAGGCTGTTTCCAATAGACCCTCAGCTCAGGAAAGGCAAGAAGAAGAAGAGGAAAGCAAGGAAGGAAGGAAGATGAAAGAGAAAAGAAAAAGGGAGAGACAAAGGATAAGTAGTAACAAATAATACCAACATGTAATACAATACCTGAGGCAAACAAAACATCATAACGTAATAAAAATCTAAGAATATGAAGGGACATGCATGCTACTAAGACTATCGGTGAACAACCATACACTGCCTACTAACCTTATACCTTAATCCTCGACCTCCACACCCTCCTATCAAGGGTCATGTCCTCATTGAGCTGAAGTAGCGCCATGTCCTGCCTAATCACCTCTCCCCAGTACTTCTTAGGTCTTCCTCGACCTCTTCTCCAACTCTCCATAGCCAACCTCTCACACCTCCTAACAGGAGCATCAATGCTTCTTATCTTAACATGTCCGAACCATCTTAGCCTCAACTCCCGCATCATATCCTCCATGGAGGCTACTCCCACTCTGTCTCGGATAGATTTATTCTTAATCCTATCTCTTCTGGTACACCCACACATCCATCTCAACATCCTCATCTCTTCTATACTCGCCTTCAGCACGTGGGAGTTCCTGACTGGCCAACACTCAGTCCCATACAACATAGCCGGTCGAACCACCACTCGATAAAACTTACCCTTAAGTCTTAGCGGCACATTCCTATCACACAAAACACCGAAAGCGAGCCTCCACTTCATCCATCCCGCTCCGATGCGATGTGCGACATCTTCATCGATATCCCCGTTACCCTGGATAATAGACATGAGATACTTAAAACTCTCTCTCTTGGGGATAACTTGAGCATCAAGCTTAATCTCTACGTCTTCATCATGGGTCCCGTCACAGAACTTGCACTCCAAGTATTCTGTCTTGGTTCTACTCAGTTTGAAACCTTTAGACTCCAAGGTATGTCTCCAAACCTCCAACCTCGCATTAACTCCGCTACGCGTCTCGTCAATCAACACTGTATCATCGACAAATAGCATGAACCAAGGCACCTCCCCTTGGATGCGACGCCATAATACATCTATCGCCAAGGCAAATAAAAATGGGCTAAGAGCCGATCCCTGGTGCAACCCCATCACCACAGGGAAATGCTCCGAGTCACCACCCACAATCCTCACCCGAGTCTTAGCATCAACATACATATCCTTAATCACCCTAATGTATGCTACTTGAACACCGCTAACCTCCATACACCTCCACATGAACTCGCTCGGAACTTTATCGTATGCTTTCTCAAGGTCAATAAACACCATATGCAAATCCTTCTTCTTCTCCCTGTACTGCTCCACTAATCTCCTTACCAGATGAATCGCTTCCGTAGTCAAACGCCCTGGCATGAATCCAAACTAATTCTCGGAAATACACACGCACCTCCTCACCCTGGCCTCCACCACCCTCACCCAAACCTTCATAGTGTGACAACAACTTAATACCCCTATAATTGTTGCAATTTTTGATATCACCCTTGTTCTTGTAAAGCGGAACCATCGTACTCCACCTACATTCTTCGGGACTCTTCTTTGTCTTAAAATAACATTAAACAGCCAAGTGAGCCACTCCAAACCTGCCCGCCCCATGCACATCCAGAGTTCCACCGGGATTTTGTCTGGCCCCGTCGCTCTACCCCTGCACACCTTATGAATTTCCCCTTCCACCTCCTCTACCGTAATCCGCCTATAGTACCCAAAATTCTGCCGATTCTCGGAGTGCTCCAACTCACCCAACACAATGCATCTACCCCCTCCTCATTCAACAATTTATGGAAGTATATCTTCCATCTTCTCCTAATAAGTGCCTCGTCCATCAACACTTTTCCATCCTCATCCTTGATGCACTTGACTTGGTCTAAGTCGGGGGCTTTACTCTCCCTCACCTTGGCCAACCGGTACAACCTCTTGTCCCCGCCTTTTCCCTCTAGCTCCTCGTACAAATGAGAAAATTCCGCGTTCTTAGCCATGTAACTACTAACATCCCCTCTTTCTTTGCCTTTCTGTAACACTCCCGATAAGTCCTTTTCTCCTCCTCGTTTGTACTCTCTACTAGCTTCAAATAAGAAGCTTTCTTATCTTCCACTTTACCTTGAACCTCTTCATTCCACCACCACTCCCCTCTATGACCCCCAGAAGAGCCCTTCGTGACCCCTAAGACCTCTCTAGCAGCTACCCTAATGCAATCCGCAATCGTGAACCACATACTAGACGCGTCCCCCTACTCATCCAGGCTCTCATAGCCAACAACTTCTCCCCTAACTCCTGAGCTTTGTCCTTATTAAAGTTACCCCACTTGATCTTAGGTTGCCTGCACCCCGCCCTCTTCCTCCTACTCCTCTTGATCTCCAGGTCGATAACTAGGAGCCTATGAAGAGTCATGAGGTGCTCACTTGGGATGACCTTGCAGTCAGTGCACATACCTTTATCGCATTTCATGCAGAGAAGAAAATCAATCTGAGGCTTGCCCATTGAATTCCGGAAAGTGACCAGGTGCTATTCCCTATTCGAAAAACTCGAGTTAGCTATAACCAAATCAAAAGCTCTAGCAAAATCCAACAATGAATTACCTCCCTCATTCCTATCTCCAAAACCGTACCCACCATGCACATCATCATAACCCCTAGCACTAGCCCCAATATGACAATTGAAATCTCCGCCAATGAGCAACTTCTCTATGTGCGGGATACTACGCACCATCTCGTCCAAATCCTCCCAGAATTGCTTCTTGACCTCCTGGTCCAAACCTACCTGAGGGGCGTATGCACTAATCACATTTAAAGTAAACCCACCAACTACCATCTTAATACTCATCATCCTATCATTTACCCTCCTAACCTCAACCACGAGCTCCCTAAGGTCCCTGTCTACTAAAATACCTACCCCATTCTTACCCCCAGCGCTCCCTGAGTACCATAGTTTAAACCCATCTACATCTCGTGCCCTAGTACCCTTCCATCTAGTCTTCTGAACACACGCTATGTTGATCTTTCTCTTATGAGGAATCTTACTTAATTCTATAGAATTCCCCCTCAACGTCCCAATATTCCAAGACCCAATTCTCAGCCTAAAGGCTTTCTTACCCCCATTCCCACCCCTGGACCCCACCCCCAGCCCCAACCAACAACATGACCTTACTCTCACATCGTCCACTACCTCCACTATAAGAAAAAGGTATGAGGTAAACACTACCACTACGAACCAATAATAGGAACAAGAACGAAGGACTACAGGCTACGAACCCGAGATCTAAAAACAACTCAAATGAGCGACTACGAGAACAATAACGTGAGAAGGCACTAGAATAATGAATTTACCACGTCTACGTAATTACCCCTATACAAACACATAAAATGAATAGATGAAACCTTAAGCTGAAAACACTAGTAGAAAAGATAGAAAAAGCAAATACAATTCCAGAAAGATGGAACCTGGATCACAGTCGGGGATGTCCGGACGCGCTTCCAAATCAATATATATATAAGTTAAATATTAAATATTATAATTTGACAAAAACTGGCCGACCTCGGTCGATATTGTAATTAAATTAATTGTGAAACCAATTTAAAAATCAATTACTGACCTATTTCGGTCGGTAATGTGTAGTCACGGTCAAAATGAATTAAACAATACCGACTGATTTTTTCCGTCCGACTTCAGTCAGATATTTCTATTAAGGGTATACCTAAACGAGTTTTTCCCCATTTTTCTCTTTACTCTTTCTCTCACTCTTTCTTCCACATCCGAAAATCCTTCCCAAATCCCACACAAATCACCTCACCACTCCCTTCTCACCCAAAATAAAACCCCCTACTTCGTCTCTCCCGCGTCGCCACTGTTTCTGCGCCGCCATTGCGCCTCCGCCACTACTGTCGCGCCACCAGTGCTCCTCCGCCACTGCCACTGCCGTGCCACTCCCAAAATCATACTCCTCTCCTCTCTTTGAAGGTTAGTTATCCACATTTGTTAATTTTAGTTATATAAATTCTTTCAATTGTATAAACTAAGGTTTACAATTTGGAGTTTTAGGGATTTTGGGTTTTTTGTAACTAAAGTTTACTATGTAATTTAATTCTACCAAATTTAGAAACAGAATAACTAACACTCTCCGAATATTTGAAGTGATAATGAAGAGATTGAAATGTACACACAATTGAATTGATGGCTTGAATGCTCAATCAATTTTTGAAAGACATATCTTAGGGACCTGCACCTACCGTTACAACTATGTCTAAGCATTATGTGAATGGTTACAAATTTCACACCGAGGAATGCTCCAAGTATAAAAAAAGCAATAACAGTGGGGTGTGTGTCAAAGGTGATGAAGGCAACCAGGATGGGGAAAATGATTATTATGGTGTGATCAAAGAGATTCTAGAATTGTCATATTCAGGTAGGTCAAATAAGCAGCTCATACTTTTTCGATGCAAGTGCTTTGACCCAACAACTAGAAGAAGTACAACTGTAAACTCGCAGTACAACATAATTGAAGTTAATAAAAAGAGAGAGTATGATTGCTATGATTCTTTTATAATTGTAGAAAAAGTTAGGAAAGTGTATTATGCTCCATATTCATTTCGGAGGGATAAGGCTGATTGGTTGGTTGTAATCAAAACTAAGTATGTTGGTAGGGTGGAAGTTGAGAATGTGCTAGATGTTGCTTACCAAAACGATACCTCAAGTGTTAACCAAATGGTGGATGATCTAGTAGAAAATGACTTGGAACATCCTCAACGCATATTAGAAGAAGTTGATATGGAGGAAATAACAATCATAGAAAATCAGGATGAAGAATCAGCTAATGAAGATGATATAAGTGAAAAGGAAGAATTTTCAGACGAGGAAGGATACTTCGCAGACGACTAGCATGTTTTTTTTAAGCGCTCTCAACTTATATAGATTTATATTCTCATTTCTATCATTTTCTTTAATTTATGCAGATGACCGGTAGGGGTCAATTTATGTCTAGGAAAGATAAGAGGCTTATTGATCATGATGATGGCGCTACACCCTCGCTCCCTTCCACTTCACACTTGCATCCCTCCGCTGCTGGTGGCCGGCAATAATCTTCTTGGAACACATGTATTCCACCACATCCATCTACTCATGAAACTACCTACCATTCGCCATCCCAGCAATATTCTTACCATTCTCCACCATAGGGCTATACTCCGCTTCCTCCACATGATCCTGCATGTAGTTACATGGGTCCATCGAGTCAGTAGTCACACGTCCATGTGGTGATATGCCCATCATCTTCTCCATTTGCTTCATCACCACCTGGATTGCATCCATCGAGATTTCAGCCAGCCGGATCATAGCAGGGGTCTAGATCACTACAGAGGTGTGGATTGCAGTCATTTTCATCAGCGACCCCGTCTCCATCTCAACAAAGTTCCTCTCCTAGCATTTCTAGACTTTGCCTTCAGGATAGTAGCGCTGAGCCAGATTCCTCCCCTTCTGCGCACGCTTCTGATTTATCAGAGGAAGATGATCTAGACGAAGTGCAGTATGACCGTTATCATAGGATGATCATCATGCCTGAGGGAAATGGGTAAGATTTATTTATTACTTTTTTATTTTTGCTGAGTTATTAAAGCTTCTTGTTTATTTAATGTAATTTCTATGTTGTAGGTTCATACCTAATCATCGAACTACAAAGATAATCATTGAATCTCTTGGCCGGTTGTATGATGCACCCTATACGACTTGGAGTGACTTTCCACCGGAGCTCGTGCAATAAATTTTCAACCAATTTAAGGTTTTAATACAATTCTTATATATTTGAGAATTATATTAACAATATTTTCATCTAACATTACACATTTCATTTGCATACTAAATGGGTACGGGAGGACCAACATAACAATGCCATTCTTGCAAATTTTGAGTTCAAATGCCATAAGAGTTTATCCGATTCCTTCTCTTCTGCTCAGAAGAAGAGCAAAAAGTCTTGATGGGTTCTACTGCACATATGGGAGGGTCTGTTCAGTGGAGCACTGAGAAGTTTGATGTAACGACCCGACCGGTCATTTTGCATATTCAGACCCTGTTCCCCTAAATAAGACTTCCCGTAGCGGCTTATAGTGATTTATGACTTGCGGGGACGGGTGGTTCGGGATTCGGAAGTGTTTAGAGTGGTATAGGGGCACTTGGCTCCCTTAAGGTTGGCTTTTAAGGCCAAGTTTGACTTTGGTCAACGTTTTGAGTAAATGACCTCGGAATCGGGTTCCAACGGTTCTAGTAGCTTCATATGATGATTTCGGACTTGTGCGTATGTCCGAAATAGGTTTTGAATGACCCGGGAGCGTTTCGACGCCAAATAGCGAAATAGAGTTTCCTTAAGTTCATAATGTGGTTTGGAACGTGTTTTCATGTTATCGAGGTCTGTACGGAAATCCGAGATTGAGAATAGTTCCGTTATGTAATTTATGACTTGCTCGCAAAATTTGGTGTCATTCCGAGTAGTATAGGTCGGTTCGGCGCATTGAAACCGAATCAAGAACTTGAAGATTCTTAAGTTTGATTCTAGGGGTTTTGAGGTGTGATTTTGAGTTTTAGCGTTGTTTCGGGTGTTCCGAAGGCTCGAGAAAGTCCGTACTATAATTTAGGACTTGATGACATAATCGAACGGGGGCTCGGGTGGGCCCAGGTGCCTCTCGGCACCAAACGAGGCCAAAAACTAGCAGCCTTAACTGCTGGTGCACCTGAACTGGTGTGACCGCAGGTGCGGTTGCCCAGTCGCAGGTGCGAGACCGCTCCTGCGGTCCAAGCCTCGCAGGTGCGGCCCCAAGTGAGAAGGTCTATTATCGCAGGTGCGAACACGATTCCGCAGGAGCGGAGCTGCAAGTGCGGGCCTCCCTCCGCAGGTGCGATCCTAGGCCTTCTGGTGCACTTCCGCAGGTGCTGTCCTCGAGCTGCAGGTGCGAGATCACTGAAGGTAGTGAGCTCTTTTAAACACGGGACTTATCCATTTTTCACCATTTCTTCTTCACCATAGGCGATTTTGAGAGCTCACAAGAAAGTATTCGACCTAGCTGCTAAGAGGTAAGTAAATTCTACCCTAGTGTTAGTTTAATACATGAATTCCTAACTAAATTAACTACCTAATTAGTGAAAATCAAGGAATTGGGTATTAACCTAGGGCTTTAGAGAGTTTGAGGAATTACCCGTCAATTAGCCATGAAATCAAGTAAAAATCACATATTAATGATCCCTAGGTTATGGGTGAGTGTTCCCTTCGTAAATTTTCGGAATCCGAGCGTGCGGGTCCGGGGGTGAATTTTGGGATTTCTTCAAGAATGATGAATTTACTAAATAAGTAGGATAATTTACATACTTTGAGCATGCATTGCTACATTTGTATAACATTTGGCTAGTTTCGAGTCCTCGGGTGTAGAGTTTGGAGTTTTGGGCGCGTTCTTGGTCTGAGAAGTAGATTCGACACGAGGTGAGTCTCCTTTCCAATCTTGTAAGAGGGAATTGTCCCCATAGGTAAATGTAAATGATTGAATTATCCTTATTTGCGGGGGGCTACACACGGGCAAAGTGACGAGAGTCCACGCGTAGCTACTACTATGTTATGTCGGGTAGAATTTAGGATTCACAAGCATGCCTTTATGTGCCTTACCTGTATCTCTACACGTGTTCCTATTTGCTTATTATCTTTGAAATTGACCTGAGGATATTAGGAAGTTATGTGTAAGTTTAAGTGCTTAAATCTCTGTTTTCAAGTATAATCCATGATAAATGCCTGAATTTCCTGATAATTCTGTGTATGTATACGAGCACCCATGTCGCATGTATGATTCGTGAGCGGGGTAGCCTTATAATTATGTCAACTATGTCCCATGATCGATTCACGAGCGGGGTAATAGATGCATCTATAATTCGAGTCGTTCGACCCTCGGCAATGCACATTTATTTTTGCATCGCTTCGGCCGTACGCCACAGCATATTATGTGCTATGAATTTGACTGAGAGTATTATTATCATTGTTCAATAAATTTCTCTATGTGGAAGGGAACTTAGACCTTATGATAATTGTTAATTTAAATATGATATTATATTGCAAGTTCGCACACTTGATTAATTATGTCTTCTTGATTTTTTTTTGACTGTTAATCCTGTCTAAATTCAATTATATACCTTATTGCTATTGACCCTAGTAAATATCACGTCTATCTCTCGTCACTACTTCTTTGAGTTTAGACGGGATACTCACTGGGTACATATTTATTTATATGTACTCATGCTACGCTTTTGTACTTAATTGTACAGGTTCTGAGGCAGTTGTATCTGGTCACCTTAACGGTGTTCGTCATTGAGAGTATATTCCGGACTTGACTACACGGTAAGCTGCTCCTCTTGGTGATCTCCAGCAACACTGTGCAGCTAACGTTCCTGACCCGAGAGATGCCGCTACTCCCGTCGTCCGAGGCCGTGGCAGAGGCCGGGGGAGGGCACCGGCCCGAGGTAGGTGACGAGGGCGTCCCAGAGTTGTTCCATTAGCACCCCCAGTGGATCCGGAAGGGGATCCCATTACAGAGGGCAATGTGAGGTGCCCCCAGCAGATCCAGCCCGATGGATTTCATGACTGCACCGGGCTTCCAAGAGGGCGTGGGCCGTACAATGCAGTTCATGGACACTATGACCCTGGCTGGTTTATTTCCAGCGGATCCTGCCACATCTCAGGCGGGAGGGGGAGTCCAGACCCCTACTTCCCAGGCCGTAGGACATGCAACGACGGTATATCAGACTCCGGGTACACTGCCTGTGGGCGAAGAACAACCGGTAGAAGCAGCACCAGAGCTCAGAACAGCTGCGGACGACGATCCGCAGAAGCTACTCGATAGCTGGACTCGATTGCACCCTCCTGTATTCGGAGGTGAGAGGGGCGAGGATTCCCAGGACTTCATTGATAGGTGCAGGGACAGACTGCACAACATGAGGATTCTGGAGTCCCATGGAGTTGATTTCACTACTTTTCAGCTAGAGGGCAGGTCCCGCAGATGGTGGCAGTCATTTATCCTTGGTAGGCCAACAGGTTCCCCTCCTCTCACATGGGAGTAGTTCACTCAGCTCTTCCTGGACATGTATATTCCACCCTCAGAGAGGGAAGAGCTGCGGTATCAGTTTGAGCAGCTGGACCAGGGGTAGATGTCGGTGACAAACTATGAGGCCAGGTTTTTTGAGTTGTCTCGTCATGCCCTTATGATACTTCCTACTGACGCTGAGAGAGTGCAGAGATTTGTAGCTAGGCTGCACTCAGGTATTAGGTCCAACATGGCCCGGGAGGTGGAGATGGGTACTCCCTATCAGCTAGTGGTCGAGATAGCTCATCAGATTGAGGGTTATCGATCAAGGGGCAGAGAGCACGGTCAGCAGGACAAGAGAGTTAGATTTTCTAGAGATTTTAGAGGTTCCCCAGGCTGGGGCAAGGGTCAGTTCAGCAGAGGCCAACCTAGCAGGCCACCATATTCAGCTCCTCCACCACCTCCTCGTGGTGCCCCAGTGAGGCCTTATTCCAGCGCCATGTCGGAGAGTTCTTACCGCGCACCAGCCATTTAGTGTTACTCCAGAGGGTATTTCGGTCATCAGGGGTCTTCCATTTCTTACTTCAGTGCCATGCCAGAGGGTTATCACCGTCCCCCAGCTATCTAGGGTTCTTCTTCAAGACAACAGGCCATGCCATCAGTGTGGGGATTCAGGCCACATGAGGAGGACTTGTCCCAGGCTTCGAGTCAAGGTTGTTCAGCAGAGTTACCAGCCTACATACTCAGCACTGGCGCTCCGTCCACCAAGAGGTGGAGGACAGGCTGGTAGAGGTCATCCCAAAGGTGGAGGCCAGGCAGGGGGAGCTCAACTAACTCCTATTCAATCCAGCGGAGGTCAGTCTTCAGGTACACCAGCCAGATTCTATGCTATTCCAGCCCGAGCAGATG
The DNA here is from genome assembly GCA_005239495.1 of Nicotiana undulata. Lineage (NCBI taxonomy): Eukaryota > Viridiplantae > Streptophyta > Magnoliopsida > Solanales > Solanaceae > Nicotiana > Nicotiana undulata. The sequence goes on along the minus strand of ML290814.1, from coordinate 15,066 downwards.
CAGTGGCCTCAGACGCCGTGATCACAGGTACTATTTCAGTATGTGGTAGGGAGGCATCAATGTTATTTGATCCAGGATCCACTTATTCATATGTGTCAGCCTTATTTGCTTGTTTTTTGGATGTTCCTCGCGAGTCCTTGGATTCTCCTATATGTGTGTCCACTCCTGTGGGAGATTCTGTGGTGGTAGACCAGATCTATCGATCTTGTGTGATCACCTTCTGTGGGTTCGAGACTAGAGCAGACCTCCTGTTGCTCGACATGGTTGATTTTGAGATTATTTTGGGGATGGATTGGCTATCTCCCTATCATTCCATCTTGTATTGCCATGCCAAGATGGTTACTTTGTCCATGCCTGAGTAACCTAAGCTGGAGTGGAGAGATTCCTCAGTTAGTGCAGCCAGTAGAGTTATTTCCTTCTTGAAGGCTCGACATATGGTCGAGAAGGGTTGTCTGGCGTATCTTGCTTATGTACGGGACACCACCGTCGAGCCTCCTACTATTGATTCTGTGCCAGTTGTTCGAGAGTTTGCTAATGTCTTTCCTTCAGACCTTCCGGGCATACCTCCGGATCGTGATATCGATTTCTGTATTGATGTAGCTCCAGTTACTCAACCTATTTCTATTACCCCGTACCGTATGGCTCCGAAGGAATTGAAGGAGCAGCTTGAGGAGTTGTTGGCTAAGGGGTTTATCAGACCGAGTGTATCGCCGTGGGGTGCTCCAGTTCTAATTGTAAAGAAGAAAGATGGGTCTATGCAGATGTATATTGATTACCGCCAGTTGAATAAGGTCACTATTAAGAACAAGTATCTACTTCCACGCATTGATGATTTGTTTGACCAGTTGCAGGGTGCTCGGGTGTTTCTAAGATTGATTTGAGATCGGGGTATCACCAGCTGAAGATTCGATCCTCAGATGTTTTGAAGACTGCTTTTCGTACGAGATATGGTCATTATGAGTTCCTAGTGATGTCTTTTGGCTTGACTAATGCCCCAGCATTATTCATGGGCTTGATGAATAGGGTGTTCAGGCCGCATATTGATTCCTTTGTCATTGTCTTCATTGAAGACATCTTGATTTACTCACGTAGCCTGGGCGAGCACGAGCAACATTTGAGAGTTGTGCTCCAGACCTTGCGGGAACAGAAGCTATATGCTATGTTCTCCAAGTGTGAGTTCTGGTTGGATTCCGTGGCATTTTTGGGGCATGTAGTATCCGGAGAGGGTATCAAGGTTGATCCTTAGAAGATTGAGTCAGTTTAGAGTTGGCTGCGTCCTACTTCAGCTACAAAGATCAGGAGTTTCTTGGGTCTAGCAGGCTACTATCGATGATTTGTGGAGGGCTTTTCATCCATTGCAGCCCCACTGACTAGATTGACTCAGAAGAATGCCCCGTTCCAATGGTTTGACGAGTGTGAGGCGAGCTTTCAGATGCTCAAGACGGCATTGACCTCAACACCGGTTCTAGTATTGCCTTCCGGTTCTGGGATGTATACAGTGTTTTGCGATGCTTCACGCGTTGGCTTGGGATGTGTATTGATGCAGGAAGGGAAAGTTATTGCTTATGCTTCGTGCCAGCTGAAGGTTCATGAGAAGAATTACCCTGTACACGATTTGGAGTTGGCGGCCATTGTTCATGCTCTTAAGATTTGGAGGAATTACTTGTATGAGGTGTCTTGTGAGGTTTATACAGACCACCGCAGCTTGAAGCACTTATTCAAACAGAGGGATCTTAATTTGAGGCAGTTCAGGTGGCTTGAGTTGCTGAAGTACTATGACATCACCATTCTTTATCATCGGGGCAAGGCAAATGTGGTAGCAGATGCTTTGAGTAGGAAGGCGGAGAGTATGGGTAGTTTGGCCTATATTGCAGCGGAGGAGAGGCCTCTAGCCTTGGACATTCAGTCCTTGGCTAATATCCTGGTGAGATTAGATCTTTCAAAGCATCGTCGAGTTCTTGCACGTGTGGTTGCTCAGTCTTCGTTATTGGGGGAGATTAAGGGTCGACAGTATGATGATCCGTGTTTGGCAGAGCTACGGGAGACAGTGGTTCAGGGTAGGGCCAAGGATATTACTGTTGGCGAGGATGGTGTCCTGAGACTTCAGGGCCGTTTATGTGTTCCTAATGTCAATGGCCTTAGAGGGAGGATTCTAGAGGAGGCACACAATTCTCGATATTCTGTTCATCCTGGTGCTACGAAGATGTATCGTGATTTGAAGCAGCATTTCTGGTGGAGACGGATGAAGAGGGACATTGTGGAGTATGTGGCTAGGTGTCTTAACTGCAAGCAGGTTAAGTATGAGAACCAGAGACCAGGAGGCCTACTTCAACAGATGCCCATTCCTGAGTGGAAGTGGGAACGCATCACTATGGACTTCGTGGCTGGGTTGCCTCGGACTTTGGGGAATGTTGACGCGGTTTGGATCATTGTGGATATATTGACCAAATCGGCTCATTTCATTCCAGTGGCTACTACCTATACTTCTGAGAGGCTAGCCCAGATCTACATTCGGGAGATAGTCCGGTTACACGGTGTGCCGGTGTCCATTATATCAGATCGAGGTCCTCATTTCACCTCGCACTTCTGGAGAGCATTTCATAGTGAGATTTGTACCCACATAGATCTCAGCACAGCATTTCACCCTCAGACCGATGGCCAGTCGGAGCGCAAAGTTCAAATATTGAAGGACATGCTCAGGGCATGTGTGGTTGACTTTGGAGATCAGTGGGACAAGTTCTTGCCTTTGGCCGAGTTTACTTACAGTAATAGTTATCAGTCCAACATCGAGATGGATCCATTTGAGGCTTTGTATGGTCGGCGATGTCGTTCTCCTATCGGGTGCTTTGAGCCTGGCGAGGCTAATTTATATGGCACCGACCTGGTGAAGGATGCTTCGGAGAAAGTGAAGTTGATTCAGGAGAGGCTCCGCACAGCACAGTCCCGACAGAAGAGTTACGCGGATCAGAGGGCATGTGATGTAGCGTTTATGGAGGGAGACAAGGTACTATTGAAGGTCTCGCCGATGAAGGGTATTATGAGGTTCGGGAAGAAGGGAAAGCTGAGCCCGAGGTTTATAGGTCCTTTCGAGGTATTGAGGCGAGTTGGAGAGGTTGCTTATGAGCTCGTTTTACCTCCCAGTTTATCAGGCGTTCATCCAGTCTTCCATGTATCTATGCTTCGGAGGTACCACCCCGACTTCTCTCACGTGGTTGATTTCAGCACTATTCATTTAGATGAGAGGTTGGGATACGAAGAGGAGCCTGTTGCTATTATTGATAGACAGGATCACCAGTTGAGATCCAAGAGAGTTTCTGCCGTGAAGGTCCAGTGGATGGGCCAACCAGTCGAGGAAGAAAATTGGGAGTCTGAAGAGGACACGCGGAGTAAATATCCGCACTTATTTAGCACATCAGGTACGATTCTAGACCCGTTCGAGGACGAAAGTTTGTTTAAGAGGTAGAGAATGTAACGACCTGACCGGTCATTTTGCGTATTCGGACCCCGTTCCCCTAAATAAGACTTCCCGTAGCGGCATATAGTGATTTATGACTTGCGGGGACGGGTGGTTCGAGATTAGAAAGTGTTTAGAGTGGTATAGAGGCACTTGGCTCCCTTAAGGTTGGCTTTTAAGGCCAAGTTTGCTTTGGTCAACGTTTTGAGTAAATGACCTCGGAATCAAGTTCCGACGGTTCCGGTAGCTTCGTATGATTATTTCGTACTTGTGCGTATGTCCGGAATGGGTTTTGAATGACCCGGGAGCGTTTCAACGCCAAATAGCAAAATAGAGTTTCCTTAAGTTCATAATGTGGTTTGGAACGTGTTTTCGTGTTATCGAGTTCCGAACGGAAATCCGAGATCGGGAATAGTTCCGTTATATCATTTATGACTTGATCACAACATTTGGTGTCATTCCGAGTAGTATAGGTCGGTTCGGCGCATTGAAACCGAATTTAAGAACTTGAAGATTCTTAAGTTTTATTCTAGGGGTTTTGAGCTGTGATTATTAGTTTTAGAGTTGTTTCGGGTGTTCCGAAGGCTCGAGTGAGTCTGTACTATGATTTAGGACTTGTTGACATAATCAAACGGGGGCTCGGGTAGGCCCAGGTGCCTCCCGGGCACCAAACGAGGCCAAAAACCAGCAGCCTTAACTGCTGGTGCACCTGAACTGATGTGACCACAGGTGCGGTTTCCCAGTCGCAGGTGCGAGACCGCTCTTGCGGTCCAAGCCTCGTAGGTGCGGCCCCAGGTGAGAAGGTCCATTATTGCAGGCGCGGACACGATTCCGCAGGAGCAGAGCTGCAGGTGCGGGCCTCCCTCTGCAGGTGCGATCCCAGGCCTTCTGGGCCACTTCCGCAGGTGCGAGCGTTGGCTCGCAGGTGCGAGACCGCAGGTGAGGTCCTCGACCCGCAGGTGCGAGATCACTGAAGGCAGTGAGCTCTTTTAAACACGGGCCTTAGCCATTTTTCACCATTTTGTTCCTCACCATAGGTGATTTTGAGAGCTCACAAGAGGGTATTCGACCTAGCTGCTAAGAGGTAAGTAAATTCTACCCTAGTGTTAGTTTAATTCATGAATTCCTAGTTAAATTAACTACCTAATTAGTGAAAATCAAGGAATTGGGTAGTAACCTAGGGCTTTCGAGAATTTGAGGAATTACCCATTAATTAGCCATGAAATCAAGTAAATATCACATATTAATGATCCCTAGGTTATGGGTGAGTGTTCCCTTCGTAAATTTTTGGAATCCGAGCGTGCGGGCCCGGGGGTGAATTTTTGGATTTCTTCAAGAATGATGAATTTACTAAATAAGTAGGATAATTTCCATACTTTGAGCATGCATTGATACATTTGTATAACATTTGGCTAGTTTCGAGTCCTCGGGTGTAGAGTTCGGAGTTTTGGGGCATTCTTGGTCCGAGAAGTAGATTCGACACGAGGTGAGTCTCCTTTCTAACCTTGTAAGAGGGAATTATCCCCATAGGTAAACGTAAATGATTGAATTATCCTTACTTACGGGGCCTACGCACGCGCAAAGTGACGAGAGTCCGTGCGTAGCTACTACAATGTTATGTCGGGTAGAATTTAGGATTCACAAGCATGCCTTTATGTGCCTTACCTGTATCTCTACACGTGTTCCTAGTTGCTTATTATCTTTGAAATTGACCTGAGGATATTAGGAAGTTATGTGTAAGTTTAAATGCTTAAATCTCTATTTTCAAGTATAATCCATGATAAATTCCTGAATTTCCTAATAATTCTGTGTGTGTATACGAACACCCATGTGGCATGTAAGATTCGTGAGCGGGGTAGCCTTATAATTATGTCAACCGCGTCGCATGATCGATTTGCGAGCGGGATACTATATGCATATATGGTTCGAGCCGTTCGACCCTCGGCAATGCACATTTATTTTTGCGTCGCTTCGGCCATACGCTTAGACATATTATGTGCTATGAATTTGACTGAGAGTATTATTATCATTATTAAATAAATTGCTCTATGTGGAAGGGAACTTAGACCTTATGATAATTGTTAATTGGCATATGATGTTAGATTGCAAGTTCGCACACTTGATAAATTATGTCTTCTTCTTTTTTTTTAAACTATTAATCCTGTCTAGATTCATTTATATACCTTATTGCTATTAACCCTAGTAAGTATCAAGTCTACCTCTCGTCACTACTTCTTCGAGTTTAGACGGGATACTTACTGGGTACATATTTATTTATACGTACTCATGCTATGCTTCTGTACTTAATTGTACAAGTTCTGAGGCAGTTGCATCTGGTCACCATACCGGTGTTCGTCACTGAGAGTATATTCCAGACTCGACTAAATGGTGAGCTACTCCTCTTGGCGATCTCCAGCAACACTGTGGAGTTTTCTATCATTTTTGGGATACCTCTGTCTATTTATTCCAGACAGTAGTTCATTTATTTTTCCTAGTCCTGTATATTCTACTAGTTGTCTGTAGACTTGTGACACTAGGTCTTGGCTCACGTGGTAGAATTTCTGGTATTCTTGATATATTGTATATGGTGGCACATGATTTATGGGTTACATTAAATTAAGTTTCCTCACTTATCCGCTTCATTTAACGATTTCTTAACTTAAAACTTGGCAAGTATTCAACTATTCAATTAAATAAGGCAACCTCGTTAGTAAACTAGTGTTGACTTGCCTGACTCCGGTGTTGGGCGCCATCACGACCTGAGTTGGGAATTTGGGTCGTGACATTCGAGAAGAAGATTGAACATGGAAAGAAGGCCCGAGCAACTGAGAATGGTGGCTCCTTGCACTGTGCGGGCGCAAGGAGCATGGGGACTGCGAGGAGACTACTAGCAATTCCTTAAAACATTTTATTCTATTTTTATCAAACTATATTTATATATTTAGTTTAGTTAACATGTTTTATTATATTTGTAGGAAACAAAATATGGGAGGAAGATGACTCATGATGATTTCTTCATGGAGACTCACATCCGGAAGAAAAAGGCACCGACAGACTAGATGGGTCGAGGATCGGGCGGAGACTGCATATATAAGTTTCATAACTATTATAACTTGAAATTAATGCTTATAATATTATATAGTTAATAATTTTCTATCTTCTAAATAAATGGTCGCTATAAGATTAATGTGTAGGATTACACTTAGATCTTTCCACTGAATGAGCAAGGCGAGCGATCACCCATTTCAGACGAAGAAGCGCAGAGGATATGGTTGGATATTGTCGGTGGTCCTAATAAGAGGATAGCATACAGCCTTCCAGAGAGATTGTTTCGGCGCTGCAGTGCTGGATTGCAAGGTATAGGGACTTCCGCCCAAGGCGAAGCAATTTATAGGTTGACTATCTCGTCTATGGAGAAGAAGATTGCAAAGCTGACAGCAGAGTTTGAAGAGATAAATGCTAGAGAACAAAAAAGAGATAAATAATCTGATACCCTTCAAGTTCACCTAGAAAAGAGGGACCAACAATTTATTATCCTTCAAGATCAGCTAGCCAATCTTCTTGCTAGTGGTGCTTTCCCGATTCCCTAGTATTGTGAGTCTTCCCCAGATGCTAATCCTTCTCTTCGTGATCCTTCAAACCATGCCGACGATGAAGCTTCTAGTAGTGAAGATGGAGATGATGCAATACAAAATACTCATTGAATGGTGTGTATTGCTAAACAAAGTCTTGAACTTGTGAATATTCAGTTGGAATAGTTTTGAATGATGATTGTATTGTTGATATTATTTTGTTATTAAACATTTGTATAGTTGTTATTGTGGTTGGCATTGTTGTTGTTATTAACATTGTGGTTGTGGTTGTTATTAGCGTTGTTGTTGGTTAATTGTTGTTGTTGTTGTTGGTTAATTATGGTTGAATGGCAGCAATGTAATGCTGCCATTATAGGATGGATATTGGTTGTAATTGGAAGGTGTTATAGATTAAAAGCAGGCATATTCTGCCTGGGTTTTACCCAGAAAACCGACTGATGTTGGTCGGAAATCTCATTTTTTTCCAGAAATTAAAACTTTCCGACCAAGTTTGGTCACAACACTTTAGCGACCATTATTTTTCCGACTAATTAAAAGCGGTCGGAAATCAGTCGCTTTTCCACAAATTCTAATCGATATTCGTCGGTTTTCTTGGAAGAAATTAGGTACTTTTCTAGTAGTGAAAATTGACTTGAAGGAAAATTTATTGACATGAAACACCCTATGCCGATTGAGTCAGATTATATTAAGATGAACTACAATTAGACAGCTGTGTAGTTGTGTTGGATTGGCCACAAGTTACTTCTGTAACGACCCGATAGGTCATTTTGAGTTCTAATTTTTCATTTTGTAGTTTGAGACATTACATTATTCTATTTGATGATTTTTGACTTGCATATGTGATCTATGTTGATTTTCGAAAAGTTTAAATGTGATTTTTAAAAGAAAACTTGATTTTTGAACTACGAAATGGTTAGAGTTAATCACGGTCAACATTATTGATAAACGACCTCGGATTGGTGTTTGGAAGATTTTGGTGGGTTTTGTATGATACTTTTGGATTTGTATGCATGGTTGGTTGCGGTCCATGGTGACCCGAGGCCGTTTCAACGCTTATTGTGAAAAGTTGAAATTTGAAGTTATGAACTTTGAAATCTTTGTGTTTTGTTGCTTGATTCTTGATTGTAGATGTTATTTTGATGTTTTGAGCTTACAATAGAGTTTGTAAGATGTTATTGTACTTGTGTGGATGTTTGAATTGGAGCTGAGGGGCTCGGGTGAGTTTCATATGGTTCCGAACCGATTTGGTAAGAATTGAGTGGGTTGGTGCTGCAGACATCACAATTGCGATGGTCTGCTCGCAAATGCGAGCATCATATTATTCAAAGATTTCTTTCATTTTCTATGTTGAAGGGATTTGGGGGAGCTTCGATTTGCAATGTGCCATCATTCACATTTGCGAAGTTTTGTCGCATTTGCGACTGCCGCAATTGCAATACTTCTGTGCAATAGCGAGATCTGGGGCTCAGGGGCTGGTTCGCATTTGCGATCAGCTGCTCGCTTTTGCGAACATTGAAATTGCTAACAATTACGATACCTGCAATGGGTCAAAATGAGGGTTTCAGGATTTAGCTCATTTTATTCTATCTTTGAGGCATAAACTCCACATAGAGGCGATCTTGGAGAGCAATTTCTTCCCAGCTTCATAGGTTAGTAACTTTAACTTCTTTTTTTTTCAATTCCCGTTACTTTTCCATAGATTTTCACTACTAAACCTAATATTTCATGGAGTAGAAATAGGATTTTTTGGTAGAAATTGAGATTTTATATTTTATAGATTTAAACCTCGATCTGAGGTCGAATCTCAAAACAAATTACATATTTGGACTCGGGGGTGAGCTGGCAACAAGATTTGGTCTTAATTTGGAATTTCGACCACGTGAGCCCGTGTTAACTTTTCCAAATAAGATAAATATTGAATATTTTTTGCTACTATGGTAGTTCCTAAAGCTTGTCTTGACTTGTTTTAGTAACATTTGACTAGATACAGGTGGTTTCGAGGCTTGTTCTATCGGGAAAGCTGTGTTGGATTGTTCAATTATGCTGGAAAGAGGTATGTGTCTTTCTTAACCTTGATTTGAGGGAATTATGATATAATTGTGTATAATTGCTATGTGTTCTATGTGTTGGGCGCAGCGTATATTCAAGGTGACGAGTTCATATGCGTTTGCCATGGGTTAAGCATGTGTAGAACTAGCTTTGTTTATGCCATGTTGCTTTATGTAGAAACTCTTCCATGCTCTAAATAGATTGTTAAACCTTTGATTGTTCTTATTCATGTTAATAGCTATGTTGAGCTTGTTGAGATATAGGGCATTAAGATTATTAACATATTGATTTGGCTATTGGTGCAAAAGTTATGGTAAGTTCTCATATGAAGGGTTATGTTTAATTACTCTTCTAGATGTTGTTTGTACTTCCCACCTTATTTGGTACTATTTTATATGTGATGCTTGGTGAGGAAGAGTAAATTGCACAAAAGGTGACTTTGTGCGTGTAAGGAAAAGTGATAGTGCACGATGGATGTTTTCATACTTTCGTTATATATTGATATCATTGCACGAAGAGTGTTACCGTGCTTGAGAGAGAGAGAGAGAGAGAGAGAGAGAGAGAGAGAGAGAGAGAGAGAGAGAGAGAGAGAGAGAGAGAGATAGAGAGAGAGAGAGAGAGAGAGATAGAGAGAGAGAGTTTGAACATGCACGAAGGGTGTTCCCGTGCTTGCTATTATGCTTTACTTGTGAGGTTGAGAGTAAACCACGAAGGGTGATGTCGTTCCATTGGTTTTGATATCTCGTTCCGTATTTTCTACATTAAGGTTTTGACTATTTTATCTTGTGGTTGTTCTTTTGAAGGTTGGTTGGGGTCACTTGTGAAAGTATAAAATTATGGTTTACCGTAGTGGTTTCTTCGTTTATCATCTCGTCCTTTATCTCCTTCATTTTATACTTGTTTATCTCATGTTATTTATCTTGTCATCTTGCTGTTAATTTATTCGTCTTTTTGTTGTTATATCTCTCATTATTTTCTCGTTACTTAACAATATAGGTTTATAAGTAGGTGTCTTGTCTTAGCCCCGTCACTACCTCATCAAGATTAGGCTCGACACTTGCGGGGTACATTGGGTCAGTTGTACTTATACTACACTTCTGCATTTCTTGTGCAGATTATGGTGTAGATTCTAGTTGCATCCAGCGAAGGGCATATCTTGGTGACCATGGTGACTCAAGGTAGTGCTGCTTTTTGTCCGCAGACTTTGTAGTCACTTTCGCTCTATTTATTGTTGTTTCCTTGTATAAGACATCGTCGCATTTCATTTTAGACCTTATATATAGTATTATTAGTATCTCATGTACTCCTTGACACCAAATCTTGGGAGGTTGTGTAGACGGGGTATGGTTTAGACTTATTAACATATTTTTGAGCTTTACTGTAGTTCCATATTATTATGCTATTATCTATTAGTCTAGTTCCTTATTTATCGTTAAGTGTGGGCTTCCTTAGCAAGAAGTATTAGGCGTTACACGACCCCATTGGTTGAGATTTTGGGCCGATACAAGTTGGTATCAGAGCCCTATGTTGTATAGGTCTCACGAGTCATGAACAAGCTTGGTAGAGTCCGGAAGGTCGGTATAGAGACGTTTCTACTTATCTTCTAGAGGCTATGAGGCTTTAGGAAACTTCACTTTCTTTCTTTCTTTGTTGTGCGACTTTCTTCTATCCTAAAGTTTGAATATTTTTGACTTTTTTACTCTCATAGATAGGGAGGACATGTGCTTCGTCCGCAGCTGATTATGATCCAAAGCCCCAAATGAAAGACACTACCATGGGCAGGGGGATAGGGCAAGGGCAAAGGGAGAGGTAGAGGCACATTTTATCCTAGAGCTTACATAGAGGCACCCGTAGTCGAGTACAAGATAGGTCAGGATGACGAGATTCCAGTTCAGGTTGTTCTAGTAGGACTAATGCAGATCCTAGAGGGGTTCATTGCTACCCTAGTGCTTCATGACACCTTAGTCACATGCCTCGGTTCATAGAGAGTATGGCTTTGGCTGGAGTGTTTCCTATGGCACTAGCTGTTTCTCAGGCGGGGGGAGGATTTTAGGCTCCTGCTACTCATACCCCAGAGCAGATGTCCCATGGATATCGGACCCCAAGAGTTCTACCACTTGGGGTGGTTCAGCCTATTATTACCATATAACCCAGGGATCGACCTGTGATGTCAGCTGATGAGCTGAAGAGATTGGACAAGTTCACAAAGTTGCATTCCCTCACTTTAGCGGTGTACCTTTAGAGGATGTCGGGACTTCTTGGACTATGGAGTTTTCTTTACCGTCTTTCAGATATATGACTCAGCCAAGAGATGATGGTAGGTTTATGAACGGGGTTGACCGACATGATCTCCTCCTCTTACATGGGCTCAATTTTCGCAGTTGTTTGGAGAAGTTTATTCCCCTCACTTAAAGATACAAGCTGCGCAACTTGCTTGAGCTTATTCAGCAAGGTAGCACGACCATCACCCAACACGAAACCAGATTTGTTGATTTGTCTCGCCATGTAGATATACTGGTCCCTACTAAGAGGGAGAAGGTGTGAAGGTTCATAGAGGGTCTTACTTATAGCATCAGACTTAAGATGTTCTCAGAGGCCGAGACCAAGACCTTTTTCACTCAGGTAGTGGAGATTGCAAGGAGGATTGAGCATATTAGAGACCAAGTGAGGGAGAAGACCTTAGACAAGAGGCCTTATCAGTTTGGAGGTTTTAGTGGTGCCTCATTCGGGGGCAGGAATTCTTTTAGTAGCGGTCATGTTGTTCGACCAGTGCAGCCAGCGCTCAAGGTTTCTCACGGTACTTCTGGCAACCATAGTGCATATGGACCTCGTTCCAAGCAACAAGCATTCAGTGCACCTCTAGCTCTTATTAGTTTGCCTCCGTTATAGAGTTATCATGGTAGTTATTCAAGTCGTCAGGAATAGCCCAGGTTTAGCAACCATGTCAGTAGAGGGCTTTCTATGTGTGGGGATTTGAGGAACCTCACAAGGTTTAACCCTAGGTCACAAAGCAGTATATCATAGTAGAGTTCGGGCCCTGGTTGCTACACAACTCGCTAAACCAACTAGGGTTAGGGGTTAATTAGCCAGAAGTGGAGGACAACCAGTTAGAGGTGGAGGTCAGTCGGTGAGAGGTCATCCTAGAGGTGGAGGATAGGTTGATGGGGCTCAACCGCGTTGTTATGCATTTTTGGCTGGGCCTGAGGCTATCATCCAATGCAGTCATTACAAGAATAATTTTAATCTATCATTGAGATAATATAGTGTTGTTGATCCGGGTTCTACATATTCTTATGGGTCTTCATACTTTGTATCCCACTTGAGTATGCCTCCTGATTGTCTTGACATTTATGTTTATGTGTCCACACCTGTAGGGGATTCAATAGTAGTAGATCAGGTGTACCGATCTTATGTCATCACAATAAATGGTTTTGATACAATGATTGATCTCTTGTTGTTGTTGTATATGGTGGATTTTGAGGTCTTTCTTGGTATAGATTGGTTGTCCCTATATCACGCTATTTTGTATTGTCATGCCAAGACTGTGACTTTAGTCATGCTGGGGTTGCCTAGATTAGAGTGCAGAGGGACCCTCAACCATTCTACTAGTAGGGTGGTTTCATTTTTGAAGGCTTTGCGTATGGTTGAATGTGGTGTTTAGCATACTTGTCTTACATCCGGGATTTTAGTGCAGAGGTTCCTTCTATGGATTCAGTGTCGGTTGTAAGGGAGTTCCCAAAGGTATTCCATGCATATTTACTAGGCATGGTACCCAATAGGGATATCGAATTTTATATTGACTTGGTCTCGAGCACTCATCCTATTTCTATCCTATTGTAATATGGCTCCATCCTAGTTGAAGAAATTGAAGGATCTGTTGCAGGATTTGCTTGATAAAGGATTAATTAAGGCGAGTGTTTTGCCTTGGGGTGCGCCATTGTTGTTTGTAAAACGAGCATCGATAAGGATGTGCACGATTTTCGGCAGATGAACAATGTTACAATCAAGAACAAGTATTCGTTGCCTAGGATTGATGATCTTTTTGACCAACTTCAGGGTGCCAAGGTATTTTCCAAGATACATTTGAGATATGGCTACCATCAGGTCCTAAGAAAACTTTTAGGGCTTGCTATGTTCACTATGAGTTCTTGGTGATGTCATTTGATTTTACTAATGCTCCAACAACCTTCATGGAGTTGACGAATCGAGTGTTAACGCCTTATTTTGATTCCTTTGTGATTGTGTTTATTGACAATAGTCTGGTTTACTCCCGTAGTAGAGAAGAGCATGAGCATCACCTGTTGATTATACTTCAGACTTTGAAGGATCATCAACTTTATGCCATATTTTTGAATTATGAATTCTGGTTGGGCTACTAAGTTGCCTTCTTGTGTAACGACCCGACCGGTCGTTTTGCGTTATCGAACCCCATTCCCCTAAATGAAACTTCCCATAGCGGCTTATTGTGATTTATGACTTGCGGGGATGGGTGGTTTGGGATTCGGAAGTATTTTGAGTGGTATAGGAACACTTAGTTCCTTAAGGTTGGCCGTTTTGGCCAAGTTTGACTTCGGTCAACAATTTTAGTAAACGACCTCGGAATCGAGTTTCGACGGCTCCGATAGCTTCGTATGATGATTTCGGACATGGGCGTATGTTCGGAATGGGTTTTGGATAACCCGGGAGAGTTTTGGCGCCCAATATCGAAATAAGAACTTCCTTAAGTTTGAAATTTGGTTTGGAACGTGTTTTTGTATTATCAAGGTCCGAACGGAATTCCGAGACCGAGAATAGTTCTGTTATGTCATTTAAGACTTGCCTGCAAAATTTGGTGTCATTCCGAATAGTATAGGTCGGTTCGGCGCATTGTTATCGAATTCAAGAACTTGAAGTTCTTAAGTTTGTTCTTTAGGGGTTTGGAGGGGTGATTTTTGGGTTTTAGCGTTGTTTTGGGTGTTCCGAAGGCTCGAGCGAGTCCGCATTATGATTTGGGACTCGTTGGTATATTTGGACGGGGGATCGAGTGGGCCCAGGTGCCTCTCGGGCACTATACGAGGCTAAAAACCAGCTGAAACAATTGCTGGTGCAACTGTTTTGGTGTGACCGCAGGTGTGGTTGCCCAGTCGCAGGTGCGGGATCGCTCCTGCGGTCCCAAGCCTCGCAGGTGCGGACAATATTCCACAGGAGCGGAGCCGCAGGTGCGAGCCCAGGCCCTCTTGTCCATTTCCGCAGGTGCGAGACCGCATATGCGGTCCTTGAGCCGCAGGTGCGGAACCACTGTAGGCAGTGTGTTCTTTTAAACACGGTAAAAGTTCATTTTCTCCATTTTATTTCCTCCATTAGAGACCTTGAGAGCTTGGAAAGGAGCCCCACGACCTAGCTACTAAGAGGTAAGTAAATTCTACCCTAGTGTTAGTTTAATACATGAATTCCTAGTTAAATTAACTAACTAATTAGTGAAAATCAAGGAATTGGGTAGTAACCTAGGGCTTTCGAGAATTTGAGGAATTACCCGTTAATTAGCCATGAAATCAAGTAAAAATCACATATTAATGATCCTTAGGTCACGGGCGAGTGTTTCCGTCGAGAATTTTCGGAATCCGAGTATGTGGGCCCGGGGGTGAATTTTGGGATTTCTTCAAGAAGGTTGAATAATGGCTTAATTAGATATATTTCATACATTTGAGAATAGATTAATTTATGTATACCATATTTGACTAGTTTCGAATCCTTGAGAGGTGATGAGTGGTGATTTTACCACTCATTTTAGCCTTTTCTCATTAGATTTTGTATTGTTAAATGATAACTTGAGGTCTTTTTTAGTGTGTAATTGCGCTATTTGCAGGAAAATGATGCCATGAAGTGGTTAAGGTCAAATTGGAGTGAAATTGAGCAAAAAGAGAGTAAAGAAGAGAAAAGAGGGGAGCAATGGCCGAATGCGATCGCATATGCAACATGCGAATCGCATTT
>ML290813.1:0-14519 GCA_005239495.1 Nicotiana undulata | reverse complement strand
CAGCCTCCGGCGTCGACATCAGCTTATGCACCACCCGCTCAGGCAGCTAGGGGTGGGGGTCAGGCAGTTAAAGGTCGCCCCATAGGGGGAGGTTGATCCGGTGCAGGACCAGCTCATCTCTATGCACTTCCGGCCAGGCCAGATGTTATTTCTTCAGATGCAGTGATCACAGGTATTCTCTTAGTCTGTCACCGAGATGCCTCGGTATTATTTGATCCTGTCTCCACTTATTCGTATGTTTCATCATATTTTGCACCTTCTTTGGGTATACCCCGTGAGTCCTTGATTTCATCTATTCATGTGTCGACTCCTGTGGGGGATACGGTTGTGGTAGATCGGGTATACCGATCTTGTGTTATTTATATTCAGGGTCTGGATACTCAAGTGGATCTATTGTTACTTAGTATGGTGGACTTTGATATGATATTGGGCATTGATTGGCTATCTCCGTGCCACGATGTCCTTGATTGTCACGCCAAGACCGTGACTTTAGCTATGCCAGGCTTTCCAAGGATTGAGTGGAGAGGTTCGTATCAAAGCCTAGTTTACGTAGATTCCACAAGTGTCAGTGGATCCTCTGTATCGGGTAATTTGGAGACCAGTTGGGTCTTGTTTACTACCTTCCAATTCTCGGGAGATGCCTTTACTTGGTGGGAGGCTTATGAGGGGCGTAGGCCTGTTGGTGTAGCGCCCCTTACCGAACAACAGTTTTTCGCTCTCTTTCTAGAGAAGTATGTGCCACAGTCCCATAGAGAGGAGTTGCGCAGGCATTTCGAGTAGTTGCGTCAAGATAATATGATTGTGACGTAGTATGAGATGAGATTTTTTGAGCTAGCCCATCATGGTGTTTGGTTGGTTCCAACAGATAGGGAGAGGATCAGGAGGTTTGTGGATGGCCTCCCATATCAGCTTCAGATTCTTATGACTAGAGAGACGGTGTCGGGTACTACCTTTGAGGAGGTGGTTGACATTTCCCGAGATATTGAGTTAGTTCGTCCCTAGGAGCGAGTTTAGAGGGAGTCCAATAGGCCTCAGGGATCTGGTAGTTTTGGTGGTGTTCCTTCTAGAGGTTAGTTTTAGCACGGTAGAGGCCTTCCATTCAAGCATGCTCAGTCAGCTCGCCCAGTTCACCGTGGTGCATTATCGGGACATTGTTCCCACAGTTCTTATCAGGGTCACTCATCATTCAATGCCCTCCCAGCCCAGGGTTCATCTCGAGCTCCCTCAGTTCAGGGCTCTTCCATGCCATGTTCTTCTACCAACTATCCCGGTGTCGGGGGTTCCCTTCAATCCCCACCGCCATTTGCCGGGAGAGGTTTCTTTGGGTGTGAAGATTTGGGTCGCATCAAGAGATTTTATCCCCGCCTTACAAGAGGTTCATCCTCATAGAGGAGTCATCCTTCGGCTTCAGCACCAGTCACTTCTCCACCCGTCAGCTAGCTAGGGGTGGGGGTCAGGCAGCCAGAGGTCGCCTTAGAGGGAGAGGTCGATCCGGTGGTGGTCAGGCTCGTTTTTATGCACTCCCAGCAAAACCCGAAGCTATGGCTTAAGATGCCGTGATTAGAAGTATTATTTCAGTCTGTCACCGGGATGCCTCAGTTTTATTTGACCCTGGTTCCACATATTCGTATGTTTTATCATATTTTGTTCATTTTCCGGATATGCCCCGTGAGTCCTTACACACATCTGTTCATGTGTCTACTCTTATGGGCGATACTATTATTGTGGAGCGCGTGTATTGATCATGTTTGGTGTCTATTGGGGGTCTAGAGACCGGAGTGGATTTGTTATTGCTTAGTATGGTTGACTTCGATGTTATATTGTTCATGGATTGGCTATCTCCATGTCATGTTGTTCTAGATTGTCACGCTAAACTCGTGACCTTAGCGACGCCGGACCACAGGTGCGGAAATGCTGGGCAGAAAGTATAAATTGTGGGCTTCGCGAATTTTTGGGATTCATCACAAACTCTATTCGGTTTTTGAAGCTTTTGGAGGGTTTTGAAGAGGGAATCAAAGGGGATTTCATTAAGGTAAGTTATTTGAACTTAAAACTCGTAATTATGATGGTTTTCAGTAATTTAAGCATGGAATTTGTAGAAATTAGGGATGAAATTGAGGAAATTAGGGCTTGGAATTGGAGAGTTTGATTTGGGTAATTGAGGGGTCAAACGAGGTTGGATTTTGGTAAATTTGGTATGGTTGGACTCGTGAGTGAAAGAGGTTTATAGTTTTGTGATTTTTGTCGGATTCCGAAATGTGGGCCTAAGAGGCCGAGTTTGGGTGAATTTCGGGATTTTGGTTGAAATGGATAGTTTTTCGTGTGGAATTGTTTCCTTGGCCTATATTGATTGCATTGTATTTCTTTTAGTTAGATTCGGGACATTGGAGGCCGAGTCGAGGTGCAAGGTCGTCGCGGAGTAGGATTTTGCCTTGATTGAGGTAAGTAACTTTCAAACTTGGTTTTGAGGGTCCAAACCCCGAGCTATGTGTTGTGTGATTAGTGTTGATGTGATGCCCATGACAAGGGACGGGCGTGTTGGCGTGCACCGTGATAATTGTGGCTTAGTTCATTCCACAACATCTCTTAATGATTCTTTATTGTTGATATCTGTGCTTCTATCATGTGATTAAGTAAATGTGTTGTAAATCATGCAAGATATCCTGCTAGGGCTTCATGTCGATACTGTAGGGACCCGAGTGGTTGCCTCTTATCATCATCTCATTAGTTTCTATGATTCTGTACTCAGTCTTAATCATGCATGTCATATCATGTCTCAGTCTCAGCTATTATTGTTATTAGCTGGAACATCATATTATTGTTTCTGGCTAGTTTCATGGCATCGTGAGCCCGTGTATGTGAGAGACTGGAGAGTGATGATCGAGTGAGGCCGAGAGCCTGCTTATGAGTGACAAGTATGGGATCGAGTTGCACGCCATAGCGGTTATGTTGATGATTGTGATAGCACTTGGGCTGTAGGAGCCCTTCTGGAGTCCGTAACACACCCCGGATGAGCGTAGATGATATTTTTGAGGGATGGATCTTCCCAAGGAATGTATCTTATCTGATGTATTTATACGTAGAGATGAATCTTCTCTGTGGGGCTGGAATAGCCTTCCTCGGTACTGAGCGACTGATATCGGTGATGTGTATATGTTCCGGAATGGATCTACCCTGGGCCGGATTTCCATATACAGTACCAAGTTGTTGATCACTTGAGAGAGGAGGTACATGGTACATTTTCATGCATTTACTTAGAGATGTGCGGAACTTATTACCTTACTTTGTTCAAAATTGCATTTGTATTATCTTCCTAAGCTGAATACTTGAACTGAACGCATGTCTTCGTCACTGTACTGTTAAATTTGTTAATTGTTGAGGTTTAGTCCGTCATTACCTCTCATCCCATAATTTGGTCTTGTTGCTTATTGAGTTGGTGTACTCACGTTACCCCCTGCACCTTGTGTGTAGATCAAGGTACCTCAGACCACTGTAGCGGTTGTTGACCATTTCTGTGTGGATCCTCAGTTGGAGATAGCGAGGTAGCTGCCTGGCTATCGCAGCCCCGTCTTTCTCCTTCCTTATATTCCATTTAGCGTATTTTGATTATTTCCTGACAATTGTTGGCTTATTATATTTCATATTTTTAGTAGTATTGGCCCGTGAATTAGTGGCAACCGATGTTGGGGTTTATTTTACAAAAATTATGGGTTTTGACTTTATCTCTTTTATTAAGATTTTTTGTCGAAAACAGATTATGATTTAAATATTTTCATGAAAGACTGAATTGTTTGAAAGCGTGTTGGCTTTCCTAGTTCCACGATAGGCGCCATCACTACCGGGGTGGTTTTTGGGTCATGACAAGTTGGTATCAGAGCCTTGGTTATATAGGTATCACAAGTCATGAGCAAGTTTAGTAGATTCTTGTGGATCCGTGAGGAAACGTCCGTACTTATCTTTGAGGGGTTGCATAACCCTTAGGAAAATCTCACATTATTGAACTCTTGTTTATTTATTCTAGTAACTAAACAACTATTGTTTCATTCTCTCACGGATGGTGAGGACACGTGCTACCAGACAGGACGATCTGCCACAAGCTAGGCCCGTGAGGGATCGAGGTCGTGGTAGGAGTAGGGGTGTAGCCCGCGCAGCAGCCGGGTCAGTACCTATAGACCCTCCCGTTATTCCAGATCAGGTCCCAGCCGCAGATGTTCCAGCCGGGCCAGCTCAGTCACCGGCTGTGCCTATTGTTATTCCAGGTCTTCAGGAGATCTTGGCTCTGATTTTGATCGTGTGCACCAGTCTTGCTCATGCAGTCATTGTTTCTACTATAGCATCTACTTCTCAGGCCGGGGAAGGTACTCAGAATCCTGCTGCTCGCACACCTGAGCAGGTTTTTCAGGGACTTCAGACACCGGGGGAACCTCCAGCCTAGCTGGTTGCACCTGCTCAGTCATGCCTGACGAGCAGCATAGATTGGAGAGGTTCGGTAGACTTCAGCCTCCGACTTTCAGCAGTGTAGAGGGCGATGATGCCCATGGTTTCTTGGACAAATGTCAAAGGATCCTCCGTACATCGGGTAATTTGGAGACCATTGGGGTCTCGTCTACTACTTTCCAGTTCTCGGGAGCTTCCTTTACTTAATGGGAGGCTTATGATAGGCGTAGGCCTGTTGGTGCAGGGCCCCTTACCTGGCAGCAGTTTTCTGCTCTCTTTCTAGAGAAGTATGCTCCACAATCCCACAGAGAGGGGTTGCGCAGGCAATTCAAGCAGTTATGTCGGGATGATATGACTATGACGCAACATGAGATGAGATTGTCTGAGCTAGACCATCATGGTGTTTGGTTGGTTCCTATAGATAGGGAGAGGATCAGGAGGTTTGTGGATGGCCTCTCATATCAGCTTCAGATTCTTATGACCAGAGAGAGGGTGTCAGGTGCTACCTTTGAGGAGATGGTTTATATTTCTCGAGAGATTGAGTCAGTTCGTCACCAGGAGCGAGTGGAGAGGGAGGCCAAGAGGCCTCGCGGATCTAGTAGTTTTGGGGGTGTTCCTTCTTGAGGTCAGTTTCAGCACGACAAAGGCCGTCCATTCAGGCATGCTCAGTCAGCTTGCCAGTTCACCGTGGTGCATTATCGGGACATGGTTCTCACAGTTCTCATCAGGGTCACTCATCATTCAGTGCCCTCCCAACCTAGGGTTCATCCTGTGCTCCCTCAGTTCAGGGCTCTTCCATGCCAGGTTCTTCTTCCAGTTATCCCGGTGCCAGGGGTTCCCTTCAATTCCCATCGCCATTTGCCGGGAGAGGTTGCTTTGAGTGTGGAGATTTGGTTCACATCAAGAGATTTTGTCCCCACCTTACAAGAGGTTCATCCCAGTAGAGGAGTCAGCCTTCGGCTTCAGCACCAGTCACTTCTCAACCCTCCAACAAGCTAGGGGTGAGGGTGAGGTAGCCAGAGGTCACCCTAGAGGGGGAGGTCGATCAGGTTGTAGTCAGGCCCGTTTTATGCACTCCTAGCAAAACCAGAAGCTGTGGCTTCAGATGCCGTGATTAGAGGTATTATTTCAGTCTGTCATCGAGATGCCTCAGTCTTATTTGACCCTAGTTCCACATATTCATATGTTTCATCATATTTTGCTCATTTTCTAGATATGCCCCGTGAGTCCTTAGTTGCATCTATTCATGTGTCTACTCATATGGGCGATACTATTATTGTGGAGCACGTGTATCGATCATGTTTGGTGTCTATTGGGGTTCTAGAGACTGGAGTGGATTTGTTATTGCTCAGTATGGTTGACTTTGATGCTATATTGTGCATGGATTGGCTATCTCCATGTCATGCTGTTCTAGATTATCACACTAAACCTGTGACCTTAGCGATGTCGGGATTTTCGAGGGTTGAGTTGAGTGGTTCTGTAGATTATGTGCCTAGTATGGTGATTTCATTTCTGAAGGCTCAGCGTATGGTTGAGAAAGGTTTCCTATATTATTTGGCTTTTGTGAGGGATGTTAGTGCAGAGACTTCCACTATTGAATTCTGTTCCAGTGGTCTGTGATTTTCCGGATGTGTTGCCTGCAGACCTGTCGGGCATGCCACCTGACAGGGATATTGACTTTGGTATTGATTTGGTGCTAGGAACTCAACCTATTTCTATTGCACCGAATCGTATGGCACCGGCGGAGTTGAAGGAATTGAAATAGCAGCTTTAGGAACTCCTAGATAAGGGGTTTATTCGACCTAGTGTGTCACCTTAGGGTGTACCGGTCCTATTTGTGAAGAAGAATGATGGTTCCATGAGAATCTGTATTGCCAGTTGAACAATGTCACAATCAAGAACAAGTATCCTCTGCCTCGTATTGATGATTTATTCGACTAGCTTCAGGGAACGAGGGTGTTCTCTAAGATTGATTTGAGGTCCAGGTATCACCAGCTAAAGATTCGGGATTCGGATTTTCCTAAGACGGATTTTAGGACCCGTTATGGCCATTATGAGCTCTTAGTGATGTCTATTGCGCTAACCAATTCCCTAGCAACGTTCATGCATTTGAGGAACAATGTATTTCATCCATATTTGGATTCCTTCATTTTTGTTTTCATTGATGACATCCTGGTGTACTCTCGTAGCTAGGAGGAGCATGCTCAGCATTTGAGAGTTGTATTATAGAGATTGATGGAGGAAAAGCTTTATGCAAAGTTCTCCAATTGTGAGTTTTGGCTTGGCTCAGTAGCATTTTAGGGCATGTGGTGTCTAGTGAGGGTATTCAGGTGGATCCAAAGAAGTTAGAGGTGATGCAAAGTTGGCCCAGACCGTTCTCAGCTACGGAGATTAGGAGCTTCCTTGGTTTGGCGGGATATTACTGTCGTTTTGTGGAGGGATTTTCTTCTATTGCTTCGCCCTTGACCAAATTGTCCCAGAAGGAAACTCCATTCAGGTGGTTGGACGAGTGTGAAGCGAGCTTTCAGAAGCTCAAGACTGCTTTGACCACGGCTCCAGTGTTAGTTCTGCCATCAGCTTCAGGTTCTTATACCGTTTATTGTGATGCCTCAAGGATAGCCATTGGTTGTTTTTTGATGCAGGAGGGTAGGGTGATTGCCTACGCCTCGCTCTATTTGAAGACAAATGAGAAGAATTATTCGGTGCATGATCTTGAGTTAGTAGCCATTGTTCACGCCCTAAAGATTTGGCGTCATTATTTTTATGGGGTCCATTGTGAGATTTATACTGATCACCGGTCTGCAGCATCTGTTTAAGAAGAAGGCTCTTAATTTGCATCAGCGGAGATGGTTAGAGTTTCTCAAGGTCTATGATATCACAATTCTATACCATCCGAGGAAGGCCAATGTGGTGGCCGAAGCCTTGAGTCGCCGGGCAGAGAGTTTGGGGTGTTTAGCATATCTTCCAGCAGCAGAGAGACTTTTAGCATTAGATGTTCAGGTGTTAGCGGTTTAGCTTGTGAGATTGGATATATCAGAGCCTAGTTGGATATTGGCCTGCGTACTCTCCAGGACTTCTTTTTATGACCGTATCAGGGACCACCAGTATGATGACCCACACTTGCCCATTCTTCAGGATAGGGTCCGGCGAGGTGATGCCAGGGATGTTACTATTTGTGATGATGGTGTGATGAGGATGCAGGGCCGGATATGCGTGCCTAATGTTGACGGGCTTCAAGAGTTGATTCTTGAGAAGGCCCATAGCTCGCGGTATTCCATCCACCCGGTTGCCGCGAAGATGTACATGGATTTGAGACATCATTATTGGTGGAGGCGGATGAGAATTATGGCCTGGTTCATTACACGCCACCGCTTAATGATTCTTTATTGTTGATATTTGTGTTTATATCATGTGATTATGTAAATGTGTTGTAAATCATGCTAGACATCCTGTTAGGGCTTCACGCCGATATTGTTGGTACCCGTGTGGTCGCCTCTTGCTGTCATCTTATTAGTTTCTATGATTCTGTACTCAGTCTTAATCATGCATATCATATCATGTCTCAGTCTCGGTTATTATTATTATTACCTGGCACATCATATCATTGTTTCGGGCTAGTTTCATGGCATCGTGAGCCCGTGTGTGAGAGACTGGAGAGCGATGACTGAGTGAGGCCGAGAGCGTGCTTATGAGTGACATATATGGGATCGGGTTGCACGTTGCAACGGTTATGTTGATGATTGTGATAACGCTTGGGCTGTAGGAGCCCCTCTAGAGTCTATAATACACCCCCGATGAGAGCATATGATATTTTCGAGGGATGGATCTTCCATGGGCATGGATCTTATCCGAAGTATTATACCTGGAGATGGATCTTTTCCATGGGGCTGGAATAGCCTTCCTTGGTACTGAGCGACAGATGTAAGTGATGTGTATATGTTCCGGGATTGATCTTCTCTGAGCCGAATGGCCATATACAGTAACGAGTGGTTGAGCACTTAAGAGAGGAGGTACATGGTATACCATTTTCATACATTCCCTGCATTGGTACTTAGAGATATGCTGAGCTTATTACCTTATTTTGTTCAGAATTGTATTACTTTATCTTCTTTAGTTGAATACTTGAACGGAACGTATGTCATCGTCACTGTACTATTAAATTTGTTAATTGTTAAGGCTTAGTCCGTCATTACCTCTCAGCCTATAGTTTGGGCTTGTTACTTACTGAGTTGGTGTACTCACGTTACCCCCTGAACCTTGTGTGCAGATCCAGTTACCTCAGGCCACAATAGCGGTTGTTGACCTTTGCGGATCATCAGTCGAAGATAGCGAAGTAGCTGTCTGGCGATCGCAACCCCGTGTTTCTCCTTCTTTATCTTCCATTTAGCGTATTTTGATTATTTCCATACAATGTTGTCTTATTATATTTCAGATTTGTGGTAGTAATTGCTCGTGACTTAATGACACCCGATGTTGGGGTTTATTTTACAGTATTTTTGGGTATTGTATTTATCTCTTTTTTTTTTCAGAATTTCTGTCGAAAAAAGGATTATGATTAAACGTTTTTATGTAAAACCGAATTGTTGCGCTGGCTTGCCTAGTTCCACGATAGGCGCCATCACGACTGGGGTGGTTTTTGGGCCGTAACAGAGTCACCCTCCGTCCTTGTATTTTTCTACTGCTTACTCTAGTTTAGACAATGATGTATTAGGGGTTTTACATTATATCAGTGTAGAGCTTAAAACTCAGTCTCACCAGATTTTGAGAGTTATTGTCAATGGTATTGTTGAGTTCTATTATGATAGCTAGATGATTTAAATTTGAAGTTCAATTATTATTTCCGCCATCTTTCCGTGCATGTTAGGCTTACCTAGCCTTAGAGACTAGGGTAATCCCCCACAATGCTTCATTTTCGCGGCCCAGGTTATGCGTTCGAATAGGACAAAACGGCCCCAACTAAATTACTCTACACGTTCGTGAGTGTCTCCATGCGAACGCGGTGAACAAATTATCTGAGCACCAGTAGCAGAAAACCAACAACTTTTTATGAGTTAGAAACATCCCGTAGCCTACACAAAACTCACCCGAGCCCTCGGGGCTCTGAACCAAATATGCACGAAAGTCTAAAAACATCATATAGACTTACTCGTGCGATCAAATCATGAAACTAACATGTAAAACTATGAATTAAATCTCCATACTCATCATGTTTCTCAAGAACACTTAAAGCTCACTATTTCTCAGCCGGACGTCCGAATCACGTCATATCAACTATGATTTTCACAAAATTTCACATATAGTACTTAAATACTATAACATATCCGTACCGGGCTCCGGAACCAAAATATGGGCCCGATACCAAGGGTTTCAAACATTAATTTATTTCTTTATTTCATTAATAATTCAGCAAAATAAATTCTTTCAAAAATTGATTTCTAAAGCTTGTGACCTCGGAATTCAATTTCGGGCATACGCTCAAGTCCCATATTTTACTGCGAACCTCCCGGAATCGTCGGAACACAGATCTTTAAATTCTAAAACCAAACTTTAAATTCTAAAAAATTATTATTTCTTACATTTTCACATAAAAGCTTTTCGGTTTCATGATCGGACTGCGCACGCAAATCGAGGTAGTTAAAATTAATCTTTTTATGACTAATAAGCCTAGAACGGAGTCTAAATTCATAAAATGACCTCTTGGGTCATCACATAAAACCACAAATGCATGTGTGTGAAGCATCAAAAGGGAAAAAGAGGTTTAAATATACAAACAACCGGTCAGGTCATTACAATCTATAAAATTAGTTTAAATTAAAAGTTATTTAAAACACAAATTATATTGTACTTGAATTAATTTAGAATTATTTTATGATAATCAACTCCATTACGGTGTTTAAAAAATGCACTTATATTTTTGTCTTTTTAACAAAAAAGTGTTTATTACCACTTTTACCATAGTCATCAGTAACTTATTTTAAGTGCAATACATTCACTTATCCAAAAATAAAGTTGTTTGTTTATAAAATAAGCTTAGACACTTAAAAATATTTTCTAGCACTTGATGCTTAAAATCTGTTAAATTAAGCCGACCCATATGGGCACATAGCCAAAGGTTTTTAACTCGCGACCTGATATAGTTTTTATTTTTTATTTTTTAATTTCAATGTATTTATTTTAGCAGCATCTTTTGTTAGAGATCCATCATTTATTGCTTAATTAGAAGATGTCAAGACTACATAACAATCGTGATATTAAATATTGTTCACATTGCTATTAAATATGTTCTGAGCTTATCAGAATGTTTAGCTGGCAATCTTAAATGAACATATTCTTCAGCCACGCATTTATCGATTCATAATTAATGTCATTTTGAAGTATAATCCAACCATGAGATGGAGCAGTATTTACGTTACCTCGCCTAAAGCATAACGGTAGCATATATGAGAAAGAAATGCATCACTATAGGTGATCAAGTACCATACATTATTTCTTCCATAAATCTATCTCTTTTTATTTTAATTTTATTTCTTGTTGATTAGAATTTAGAATGAAGTTACATTCTTATAATTCTCAAACCCTACACATAATATATGAAAAATCCTTCACAACAGGGGTTATATATTATTCTAGTGAAAGGTGTTTTATGCCCCTATAATTTCTATGTTCCAATTTGGAAGAGTAATTCTCATTTATTCAATTTAATAGGATAAAAGTTTTTACAGTGATAACTTTCAAATTTAAAGTTATTTTAATGTATCCAGAATTTCAATATATGTTTTTGACGTTTTGATATAGATAAGTAAACCACCAACTTCATACTTAGATTAAATCACTAATATGAAGTATATAAAATTCATCTGACCACATACTCAAAATGGTAAGAAGACATACGACTTAAAGTTGAATAAAATAAGGCTAATGGTGAATAGCTATACCCAATTGAATATTTTTTAACATGTGAATGTCAACAATTGAACTCAAAATGATCATGTGCCCCTCTAATAAAGTAAAATATGGGAAGTTTAACAATATATTCTAGCAGCCATTATCAAATCACAGAATATAATGGGATCTAAATCTTCTCTAATGCTCACATGTATCCTCCTAAAATAATGGATCTCAACGTTATTATAAATTCCTTTTTCTTGAAATAGAGATATGACACAAAATGATTGATTATTGCACTACAGAGGCCATCTCTAGTAAGAAATTAATATAAAAAAGTTTAGGGAAATTTTTTTTTTTGAAAAGTAAGATACTTCATTAAACATTAACTAGGGTTATGCACCCATAATTGTTCATTAGATACGCTTCTTTCAGCCAAAACAATGTCATACAAGGCATTTTCATTACCCAGTGCAACTAGGTTTTCACATTGGTTAGTTGAACAAGTTCTGGAACACATATAACCCTCCTGATCCTTGTTGTAGACAGTTTTGACAAGTTCAGGAGGTAAGCCTAACACATTTAATTTATCATAACTATTCTCCAGAAAAGTTGATTTTGCTAATTGGTGAGCAACCATGTTCCCTTCACGGAAGCTATGCTTCATTCTGATTTTCCCTTGCTTGGATGCCTTGCCCATTAACCACCTGCATTCATAAATTAAGTTGCTATAGGTAGGTTAGTCATCTTGAAGGAAATTTATTACCCGTGTCGCGTCAGTTTCAATTTCAATTGAAAATAAGTTATCCCTGATGACTATATATAGAGCCTGCCGGAGAACCTGGATTGATGAGATTGCATGTAGTTTTTGGTTGTATCCTGACATCCACGTACAAGTGTAGTCCCTAAAGACTGCACTAATGCCTCCTTAAAGATAGTCCTTTGTGAAGGCACCATCTATATTAATTTTTAGCCATCCCCTAGGTGGAGGTTGCCAACTGACATTGATGTTTATTTTTTTGTTGTATGTTTGGATCTTTCATGTCATAAGAAAGAACTCCATTGCAAGGTCTAGTACCCTTTTTTTGTTAATCATAGTACTAGTATTATTTTGATTATTGTGATTTCTATTAATCCAAATAGTCCAAAGTGTAAATGGGAAAATGTTATCCCAACTTAGGTATTCATTAATATTTTAAGGACCATGTGTTCTAATTTGGTGCAACCAGTCATTAGCAAGAAGTTGCTTATTTGTGTTTACTCCCATTTCACTCCACAACGACTTTGCTATAGTGCATTCCCAAAAGATATGGATGACGGATTCTATAGCATTCTTGAAAATGGGGCAATTAGGGTTTATGTTAATTCCAATTTTTGCTAGATAGCTTCTTGTGGGCAACCTGTTGTGATATAATTTCCAAAATAAAAATTTGATCTTATTGGGACACATTAGGTCCCAAATCAAGTTAAATGAGCAGGTAGGGGGCAGTGGCATCGTCAATTAGATTATAGGTATAGGCTTTTGAGAACATCTCACTCGGGCTAAGACTCCAAATGAGGGGGTTGTGTTTATGAATGTATTTTTTTGTGTTTAGGGAGAAGATACTATTTTTGACCAAGTTAGGTATGTCAAAGGAAATTTTACTTATGTGATGACCCAAAAGGTGATCCTGTGTAAATTTAACAAATAATTGTGTTCCGAGGCCTCGAAAGACTCTGTTAATCTCACCTCGATGTGCGTGTGAAGATTTCTCCTTGCCGGGAAGCCTTTATGTGGAAATTTGATAAAAAGTTAAATTTATGATAATTAATTGAATAAAGTTTATTTTGGTCAACATTTTTTGTAAACGGACCCGGACCTGTGATTTGACGATTCCGGAGGGTCCGTAGGAAAATATGGGACTTGGGCGTATACCCGGAATCGAATTCCGAGGTCCCAAGTCCGAGAAATGAATTTTTAAAGAAAATTGTTTTCTGAAAATAATAAAGGCTTTTGAAAATGAACTTTGATGTGAAACCTGCGTTACTGGGCCCGTATTAAGGTTCCGGAGCCCGGAACAGGTTTAATATGGTTATTATGAGTTGTCTGTAAAATTTGGTAAGAAACGGACTTGGTTTGACGTGTTTCGGATAAAAAATGGGAAATTTAGAAGTTTATGAAGTTTGAGAAAATTCTATAGATTTTGGAGGTTAATTCAAGGTTTTTGATGTTATTTTGGTGATCTAATTACTCGAACAAGTCCGTAGGATGCTTATGAGGGTGTGTGTGTATTTGGTTTTGAGCCCCGAGGGCTCGGGGGTATTTCGGGTAGGTGTTCGGAGTGTTTGGACTCAAGGAAACACTGCTGGTGCACCAGTGCTGGTGTGCCCGCACCTGCGAGCCTAGAGCCGCAAGTGCGAGACCGTAAACGCGATGTTTTGTCACCAGGTGTGGTCCCTCTCGCAGATGGTTACTATCTTCCGCAGGAGTGGTCCCGCAGGAGAGGGTACGATTACGCAAGTGCGGCCCCCGATGGGCCTGGCCATTTTCCGCATGTGCGATCCCTTTTCCGCACCTGCGAGATCACAGGTGCGACCAAAGCACCACGGGTGTGAGAGTCGAGCAGTGAAGTTCTTTTAAAATAATTTCAGACGTTGTTCTTAAAACTTTATCTAAAAAAATAGAAGGCTTAGGGAGATTTTTCAAGAGATTTTTTCCCAAATAGTAGGTAAGTGTTCACTAATTGATTTCCTTCAACTTTTTAACGTTTTTCATCAATTATCATCAAGAATCCTAGGGTTTTCAAAGGTAGAAATTGGGGCTTTGGGGTAGAGTTAGGGCTTTTAGAATTTTTAGGAATTCAACCTCAATTTTGGGTCGGATTTCAAAACAAATTTTATATTGGGGCTCGTGGGGGAATGGGTGATCAGGTTTTGGTCCGAAGCTCGTGTTTTGACCAAGCGGGCCCGGGGTCGAATTTTTGTATTTTTGGAAGAATGAGGAAAAATGTATAATTAGGCTTTGGGATTGGTTTATTGAGTAATTATTGATGTTATTGAGTCGAATATGTCTAGATAAAACCGTTTCGGAGTTGGATTCAAGAAGGAAAGCGGTGATTAAGGCTTGACTTGCATTTTTTGAGCCGAGGTAAGTATTTGGCCTAACCTTAGCTTGAAGGAATAGGTATAGAGTCTTAATTGCTATGTGTATTCCATGT
>ML290811.1:46581-70630 GCA_005239495.1 Nicotiana undulata | reverse complement strand
TCAAGGATACAGCCAAGAAGAGGGAATTGATTATGATGAGACCTTTGCTCATGTGGCTAGATTAGAGTCAATCAGACTTCTTATACCATTTGCTGCACACATGGAATTCACTTTGCATCAGATGGATGTCAAGAGTGCCTTTCTCAATGGCTATTTGAATGAGGATGTATTTGTAAAACAACCTCCTGGTTTTGAAAGCAAAGAATCACCTGATCATGTATATAAACTTGAAAAGGCTCTCTATGGTCTCAAGCAAGCACCTAGAGCTTGGTACGAGAGATTTTCGAAATTCCTGCTGGAACATGGGTACAAACGAGGCAAAATAGACAGTACTTTGTTCTTAAAGGAAAAGGGAAAAGATCTTCTGATTGTACAAATTTATGTTGATGATATCATATTTGGGGCAACAACTGAGAAGCTCAGCAAGGAATTTGCTACATTAATGGGGAGTGAGTTTGAAATGAGTATGATGGGTGAGCTAACCTTTTACTTAGGTCTGCAAATCAAACAAACTCCACATGGAATAATGATTCATCAACAGAAGTATGTGAGAGAACTCCTCAAGAAGTTCAAAATGGAAGATTCAAAGGATATAGATACCCCAATAGCCACAACTACAAAACTGGATGTGGATGAACCTGGTTCATCCGTTGATCATAAGACGTACAGAGGGATGATTGGGTCTCTACTATATATTACTGCAAGTAGAACCGATATTGTGTTTAGTGTGGGACTATTTGCTAGGTTTCAAGCCAATCCAAAGGAGTCCCATCTCACTGCAGGAATTTTTTTTTGAGATATCTGAAGGGCACCACTGATTTGTGCCTTTGGTATCCTAAAGGTAGTACTTTTGACCTTGTAGGATATGCTGATGCTGATTATGCAGGTTTCCTGGTTGACAGGAAAAGTACTTCAGGCATGGCTCACTTTTTGGGCTCCTGCCTTGTATCTCGGGCCACCAAGAAATAAAATTCAGTAGCCTTGTCCACTGCTGAGGCTAAATATGTGGTTGCAGCCTCTTGTTGTGCCCAGTTGCTATGTATCAAGCAACAACTCTTGGACTTTGGTATAGATGTGGGATGCATTTCTATTTAGTGTGATAACACCAGTGCAATTAGTATGACTAAGAACCCGGTTCATCACAAGAGAACTAAGCACATAGATGTTAGGCACCATTTCCTAAGGGATAACTATGAAAAGGGGATGATCTCAATCGAATTATATGCCACTGATAATCAAATTGCTGATATATTTACTAAAGCATTAAGCAGGGAGCATTATGAGAGAAACAAGCTTGAATTAGGGATGATTAAGATCACCTAATTGAAAAAAAAGGGGGGAAGTTTTTCTGGCTAGAAATTTTAATTAGGTACTTAATCAGATTAATCATTACTCAGTACTATGTCTTTATTGCCATACTCTTCTGCCATGTATTAATATGATTCTCTAGCTGCTAATGATGTTTCTCAATTTTTGTGAATTGAGGCAAAATAAAGATTTTTAACAGGATGAACCTGGTTCATCCATGCTGGTTTACATGACTGACAAGGTACGTTCTCATCTCCATACATGTATTAATTCAAGTACAATCATACATGAGTAGGACTCTATCCATTAACGGTTCAGTTCAAATTCTCGTACTTACCCAAATAATGAACCAGTTTCAAGAAGCTCCGTCACATTAAATTAGCTTAGTTTTAGGGGGAAAGAAACAGTCTAATCAATGTCCAATCACTGACAGTCCTTAATCGATTTGTATCCTACTTGTGTTAATACACTTCCGTTATAATCACCCAACCACAAGTTATAAATAGGCCATCATTACCCATTGTGAATAAAGCAATAGACGAACCCTGTTCAAGTCACTCAACACTCAAATCTCTACTGCCTTTTACCCTCTCTTCTTTTTTCTCTCAAAAATTAAATACCATGTCGTCTGCTTCATCTGATTCTCAAAATCATAACTACGATGAAGGAGTATATGAGTCTGATTCTCCACTGGTCTACAGTTCTGAATCCTCTGAGACACCTGAAACCCCTGAATACCATGATGCTCTTAAACCTACACCAAACCCTACCCCAGCCCCAAAACCCCGTCGTGTCAAGATTCTTGCACGTAAATCTGTGGCTTCAGGTTCACGAGCAATGTTCTTGGAAGATTTATTACAGGATAAAGAAGAACCCAAACCAGATTCGTCCAGTGAATCGTTTAAATCAGCACATGAAGACGATGCACCTGGTTCGTCAAGTGCTGAGAAAGGTAATACTGAAGTTACCTCTGTGTTAAATTCTAAAAATAGATTTGTGCTGGTTGGGTATGTGGTGGATGTGGAAGTGACAAGTAGGCAAAGGAAAACTGGGAAAATTCTTGAAAATGAGGGATATGCAGGAGTGAGGGGATCTGGGAAGGATGGTTCCACACTTGAAATTTTGGGCCCCATTCTTGAGAATCTTGAAGATGATGTCGTAGTTATAGGGGGAACTAATGAAGTTGAGGAAGCTGCTGCTGGAATAGAAAAGCTAATGAAGGAGATCGATGAACGCATTTCTTCTGGGGAAGAAACCTTGGCTGAGAGACTAAAGAAACTAGGGGACTCATACAACCCCAAGAAGAGAAGGACTCCAAAGTCCATCAAGTCTAAAGCCTCTGTTATCTCAAAGAAAAGGAAAACTGATGAGTCTATTGGTGTACCTGTTCCAAGGGTACGAGCTACGAGAAATACTGTTCGAGAAGAAGAGGAGAAGCTAGAAAAAGCTCTGCAAGAGAGCAAAAGAAAGAAGGTAGAGAAAGGGAAAGCGAAAGTAGGGGAGCCTGTTGAGGCTATTGCTGTTGATGAGGTGTTGGACCTGGTCCAACAAGAAGAAGAGGTTGCTCCAGTGGTGATCAAGACACCCAAGCCCAAATTGGCTAAGACTTCCACAAAGAAGTCAGCACCTGTGTCTGCTACCACCGTAAGTACATTTACGAGGACAAGGTCTAAAGTAAAGTCAAAGAAGAAAGTTCAGATTGTTGAGAGGGATGTTGATCCTGAATGGAGTGGAGATGACGAGAGGGAGGTTGGAGAAGTGTCGACTGACAGAGTTTCCATGTTTGGAAAGAGACATATCTTGAAGGGGAAGTTACTGAAGGATTTGGAGGAGCTGAGTATGAGGTACTTAGTGGATATTCTGGAAGCGCAAGGCTGGAAGGACATGGTCCTTCGTATGGAAGGCAGGCTGGTCAAAAATGAGGTTGTGGAATTCATGGGGAATGCAACTGTGATTGGAGGAAGGGTTACATCATTGGTCAGGGGAATTGAAGTCTTCTTTGACGCTCAAGAACTGGGAGTCATTCTAGACATTCCATCTGAGGGCTATGACGACTATACAAGGCAGAGATGGCCTTGCTTTGATGGAATGGCCTCAGCACTCAACATCACCAGATTCTTTTGTGACAATGAAGAAGAGCCTGAGCTCAGGGCTGTGTACAAAAGCGAGATGAAGCCTGAACACAAGTTGTTCTTTGAGTTTGTAATTAAATTTCTGCTGCCCAAATAAGAACGCAGGCACATTGCCAACTACATGGATCTAACACTCATGGAGTGCCTGTTCAGAGGTAAGCAGATCATTTGGCCATCTTTAATCATCCAGCTTTTGGACATAGTGGTGAATGGAACCAAGGCCCATGCAATTCCTTATGGCTTTATCCTTACTGCAGTTCTAGCTCATTTTGGAGTTCCCACAAAGAAGGCTGAAATGGCCACTACAAAGGATTTCTTTGGGAAGGATACTTTGTTGTCATGTGATTACACTGTCAATGCCCCGGCAGATGAACCTGGTTCATCTCGGAAGCAACCAGTCAATAGCAAGGTTCGTGCTCTGGTGCAGGAAAGCGAGCAAAAGGATATGGAGATCCTTCATTTGAAGACTCGCTTAGTTGAGGTGGAAGGTGAGCGTGATGCTCTCAAAGCTGAATTAGCCAAGAAGAAGGAGAAAAACGAGGGTGTATTACACCAAATGCTGTCTCTTCTCCAAACCAAGAATCCCGCCTCTTCTGCACCACCCCAGACTTAGGAATTTCAAGAACTACCCCCTCCTATCCTATCAAGTGTCCAGTTCAGGACTATATCGAGTGTCTTTTGTTTCAGTTTTTAATTTTGTCTTACTCATGTTTTGGTTGTTTTTTATTTTAATCTGTTTTGGTGCTGCTAATCCATGTTAAACAATGAAAGCTTGGTGTTTTGACAAATGTCTCTATTTATGATTTAGCTTACATTATTGATTTCTTGTGTTGATTAATCATGTTTGCACCTGCAGTTGCCTAAATTGGCCATGAGTAAGAATTAATAACTGGTAAGTATCATTTTGCAACTTTTCGATGATGCCAAAAGGGGGAAGATATGTTGGTTTGTTCAAATTTTTTAAAAGTGATATTTATAACCTAATGGAACCTGGTTTTTGATGATTAATGCTCACAAATATACAAAGTGTTGGATGTGTATACATGATAAAAGCTAGCCAACCATCACATAACTACATGGTACCCATTAAGTATCAAGCTTGTCACGACCCCGAATCCTAACAAGTTGTGATGGCCTATCATGGAACTAGGCTCGCCAACCATCACATAACTACACATTTATTTTAATAAATTTACTCACTATCATTAAATACCAGCATAATAAGTATAAAAATTTCTCTAAGTCTTTAAGCAAGCATAATATAATCTTGTTGGCCCATGTCACTGAATGGGTTTTGAAGATTGACAAAAGGTGACAAGTTGAACCAGGTCCATCATAGCATACACATATGAATGAAGCAGTTGGAACAAGAATCGTACAAGTCTTGGAGATATCAGTGATTCCTGAGTATCAAAGAACTAAGAGAATGTCTCCTAATACGAAAAGGTTGCAAACTGATAGAGATGACAGAAGTTGATTTCAGCTAGGACAGAAATAGAGGAAGGAAATTGAGTTACAATCAAACTCGTTTACCAAGGAAGAGTTGGATCATAATTGAATCATGGACTGAACAAACGGACTCTATAAATAATCAATGTATTACTGCTGAAAGAGGTGATGCACAAGTACTAAAGTGAATCAAGTTCTGAAGCAAAGTTCCAGAGATATTTTGCAAGCAGAATTGTTGTGCGATACAAAGGCTACAGTTCAACTAGAAGAAACAGCTCCATTCTTTGTTGAGTCTAGTTGATTGTAGGAGGAGTTTTAACATTGTATCTTTTCAGCTTACTTAGAAGCAATTGTACTAGGTACAAATTGATCAAGTTAGAGTTAGCTTGAAATCTGTAGAAATTAGCTAGAGGCTAGTTGATACAAAGAGGATTAGAGTTAGTCCTAGGATTACAAAAGAGTTTATTTTGTAAGTCCGTTTTGGCTCAGAGTTTTAGTGAAGAGTTTGAGCAAATCCTACAGAGGTGTTGATGAGGTGTTGGACCTGGTCCAACAAGAAGAAGACGTTGCTCCAGTGGTGATCAAGACACCCAAGCCCAAGTTGGCTAAGACTTCCACAAAGAAGTCAGCACCTGTGTCTGCTACCACCGTGAGTACATCTACGAGGACAAGGTCTGAAGTAAAGTCATAGAAGAAAGTTCAGATTGTTGAGAGGGATGATGATCCTGAATGAAGTGGAGATGATGAGAGGGAGGTTGGAGAAGTGTCGACTGACAGAGTTGCCATGTTTGGCAAGAGACATATCTTGAAGGGAAAGTTACTGAAGGATTTGGAGGAGCCGAGTATGAGGTACTTAGTGGATATTCTGGCAGCCCAAGGCTGGAAGGACATGGTCCTTCGTATGGAAAGCAGGCTGGTCAGAAATGAGGTTGTGGAATTCATGGGAAATGCAACTGTGATTGGAGGAAGGGCTACATCATTGGTCAGGGGAGTTGAAGTCTCCTTTGACGCTTAAGAACTGGGAGTCATTATAGACATTCCATCTGAGGGATATGGTACCCATTAAGTATCAAGCTTGTCACGACCCCGAATCCTAACAAGTTGTGATGGCGCCTATCGTGGAACTAGGCTAGCTAACCATCACATAACTACACATTTATTTTAATAAATTTACTCACTATCATTAAATACTAGCATAATAAGTATAAAAATTTATCTAAGTCTTTAAGCAAGCATAATATAATCTTGTTGGCCCATGTCACTGAATGGGTTTTGAAGATCTTCAAAAGGTGACAAGTTGAACCAGGTCCATCATAGCATACACATATGAATGACGCAGTTGGAACAAGAATCATACAAGTCTAGGAGATATCAGTGATTGCTGAGTATCAAAGAACTAAGAGAATGTCTCCTAATACGAAAAGGTTGCAAACTGATAGAGATGACAGAAGTTGATTTCAGCTAGGACAGAAATAGAGGAAGGAAGTTGAGTTACAATCAAACTCATTTACCAAGGAAGAGTTGGATCAGAATTGAATCATGGACTCAACAAACGGACTCTATAATAGAGGAGTAGGTCGTGGTTTTTTCACCTTTTGAGCCAGGTGTTTTCCACGTAAAAATCCATGTGTCTTTACTATTACTGCTTAATTATTCCGCAAACTGTAGTAAGTAGTATACTAAGAAGAACCAGGTTCTTCTTATTAGACAGCACTCGAAAATTGGGTACTGCACAATTAACTTGTAATATTGTGTAGTATTGAAGTCTAAAACATCAAATATGATAGTCTAAACAAATCCCCCATAACTGGAGTCAACTGATCACGAGCATCTAATAATAAGACTAACACTACTAATGTCATAAACAATGTCTCTGAATAAAGTACTAATACTAATGAAGGAAGGGAAATGGAGAGGTTGTGGACGCTGGACAGCTACCTCGAAATCCCAAAAGCTGACGATGAATGAATGCAAGTGACTACTGCTCAGAACCAGTACTTGGATCTGCACACAGAGGTGCAGGGAGTAATGATGAGTACTCCAACTCAGTAGTAATGAAAATAAATCAAGTCTGAAGATAAGAAATACACAGCACAAATACACCAATCCACAAAACAGTAAGATACCAAGTCTCAATAAAGTATACATAAGTTCGAAAACCAGTTTCCGTAAAAATCATTTGAACAAGTATATTTTCAAATGTTTCTCAGTAATACTCCCAAAAATTTTAGTATGAAAGATGAAGTGAATCATAGTCAAAACTCAGACCAAATAGCATTATAAAACTGCCCATCGGGCACAATCATCACTCATAAGTAGTCCCTTAGCACCTTACCATCACTCAATAACAGTCACTCAACACCTCACAGTCACTCATACCTCCCAATCACTCGTCATTCAGCACTAGGCACTTGCACGCAGTAGGTACCTGCGCTCACTGGGGGTGTGTACAGACTCCGGAGGGGCTCCTACAACCCAAGCGCTATAAACAAGCCAAATCATGGCATCAATCATCTCTCAGGAACTCGGCCTCTCTCATATCATAAATATCCTCACAATATTGGCCCTCAGCCTCACTCAGTTAGACACTCTCAACATGCCACTCGGGCCATAAATAAATGGGGTTCTCGACCCAAAACAATATTTCATTTCAAGAATTAGTAATATCATCAAATAGGAGTGTCAACAATTTCACAAGAAATACTGAGTGTAAAATCATAGTTTCTAAGTGAGGAATATCAGTAAAATAGCCCCCAAAGGGTGAAAACATATCGGCACTAGGTCCCAAACATAGCTTACTGTCCAAATATATCAAAACATAGTAATACTAATAAACATATGCTATAAAAGTAGTTTCGCAACACAATAGTTGCCTAAAAAGGAACATATTTCCAAATTTCCAATTCCTGCACGCCCCACACTCGTCATCCAGTGTGTGTGTCACTCCAAAATCGTGAAAGGATGTACATTCCGGGGTTTCATACCCTCAGGACAGGATTTAAAGACATTACTTACCTCAAACTAGCCCGAAAAGCTATTCCGCAACACGCTTGCCTCTCGAATCAACTTCCAAGTGCTCCAAATCTGTCAAGTTCAGATTTTTCACATCAATTTATGCTAAGGGGATGAAACTCAATAGAAAAATATCAACTTTAAGCACAAAACCCGATATTAGTCAAAACCCGACCCCCGGGCCCTCATCTCAGATGTCACGACCCCAAATACTAACAGGTCGTGATGGCACCTATCGTGTAAATAGTCTAGCCAACCATCACATTACTATGCATTTGTGCTATTATAATAATTTGCAATTCGATAATAAACAGCAAACAAGCATAAAATAAATTCTTTAAGTCTTAGCGCCCCAATAATAGTCTAAACAACTCTAAACAAAACCTCCCAAGACTGGAGTCAACATGGTCACGAGCATCTACGAAGTAAAACTAACTCTGCTAATGTCTTAAAGAAGTCTAGGAATGAAATGCCAAAACTAAATAA
The DNA here is from genome assembly GCA_005239495.1 of Nicotiana undulata. Taxonomy (NCBI): domain Eukaryota; kingdom Viridiplantae; phylum Streptophyta; class Magnoliopsida; order Solanales; family Solanaceae; genus Nicotiana; species Nicotiana undulata. The sequence goes on along the minus strand of ML290811.1, from coordinate 62,243 downwards.
GGAAGGGAAATGGAGAAGCTGTGGACGTTGGACAACTACCTCGAAATCCCATAAGCTGCTGGTAACGAGCTCGGACGACTACTGCTCCGAATCAATACCTGGATCTCCACACAGAGGTGCAGGGACTAATGATGAGTACGCCAAATCAGTAGTAATAAAAATAAATCGCAGTCTGAGAGAATACGAAACACACAACACATATACACCAATTCACAAAAACAGTAAATCACCAAGTCACCATAAGTATTCATCAAATACATAAGTTCGAAAACCCTTTTCCAGAAATCCTTTGAAACAAGTATAATATCAATATATCTCAGTAAAACTCTCAGAAAGACGAAGTGAATCGTAGTCAAAAACTCAGTAAAATTTATCATAAATCTGCCCCTCGGGCCAAAATCATTTCTCATAACAATCTCAGTATCAGCCCATCAGGCAACCTCACAGTCACTCCATATTAGACCATCAGGCAACCTCACAGTCACTCAATATTAGCCCATCAGGCAACCTCACAATCACTTAATAATAGCCCATCCGGCAACCTCACAATCACTCAGTATCAGCCCCGCGGGCAACATTACTCATTAGGTACCTGCGCTCATTGGGGGTGTGTACAGACTCCGGAGGGGCTCCTACAGCCCAAGAACTATAATAAGCCACAGCATGGCATAAATCACACGCAATATTGGCCCGCAGCCTCTCTCATATCATACCATCCTCACAGCATAGGCCCGCAGCCTCACTCAGTCAGACACTCTGATCATGCCCTTCAGGCCATAAATATACCGGGTTCTCGACCCAAAATTAGTGTTTCATTTTTAAAGAAATAGTATCAAAATACTCTAAGTGTCAAAAAAATTTATCAAGAAAAGACTGAGTGAAAATCATAACATATCAGTGAGAAAAATAGTAAAAACAGCCCCCAAGGGGTAAGCAATTCGGCACTAGGCTCCAAACATGGCTTACAGCCCAAAACATATCAAATATATATCAATACTATTAAGCATAGGCTTAAAAATCGATTTCTCAACTCAATAGTTACCCAAATAGGGAATATATTTTCAAAGTTCAAACCTTTGCATTCCAAAACCCGTGAAAGGGTGCAGAGTCCGGAGTTTCATACCCTCAGGACAGGATTTAAAGACATTACTTACCTCAAACTAGCCCCAAAACTATTCTGCAATACACTTGCCTCTCGAATCAACTCCCGAACGCTCCAAATCTATAAAGATCAGACATTTATCATCAAATTATGCTTAACGAATGAATTCCAGTTGAAAAATATCAATTTTAAGCACAAACCCGAAATCGGTCAAAACCCGACCCTCAGGCCCGCGTCCCGGAACTCAGATATTTTTATACCAAAATGTTCTTCATCATCTCTCGAGTCCGTACATATAAAGAACGCTAAAATTGGAGTTCGTTTGACCCCTCAAATCGACCCCTAAAGGTCTCACAATCTCAAGCCCTAACCCCACCTTTTCTACTGATGTTTCATGAATTTGCACTGATATTAAGGTCTTAAATAACCTATAATCGAGTTATTAAGTCCAAAAATCTTAACTCAATGATGCACCAACGTTTCCCTCTTCACAATCCCTCAAAAATCTCGGAACCCGTAAAACAATGGTGAAAAGAGGGTTAAAAATCGCGAAGGCTTCCTTATATACTTTCTGAACAGTGGTTACGCACCTGCGGCCACTTAAACGCACCTACGGACCCGCACCTGCGGTCCAAGGTCCGTACCTGTAGAGGACCACCAAAAACTCGGCCTCCGCACCTGCGCTTGTCCTTCCGCCTCTGCGGCTTCGCAGGTGCGGAAAACACCTCGTGCCTGCGGAATTTCCTCAGCTAGTCAACTTCCGCATCTGCGAAGCTTTCTCGCTCCTGCGGGCCCGCACCTTCGGTCAAACTTTCGCAGGTGCGGTTACACCAGCACCAACAGCTGAAGCTGCATATTTCAAGTTCCAAACTTCCTGTTAACCATTCGAAATCAATCCCGAGCCCCTCGGGACCCCAACCAAACATACCAACACATCACATATGATCATTCAAACTTAGTTGTACTCTCAAAACACTAAATATAACCTCAAAACACTAAAATCACATCGGATTCAAGCCTAAGAACTTTGAAATTTCTAAAATCCACCAACGATGCCGAAACTATCCAAAACAACTCCGATTGACCTGAAATTTTGCAGACATATCCAAAATGATATTGCGAACCTGTTCCAACTGTCGAAACGAAAATCCACTGCCGATCGGAAATCATCAAAAACTAACTTTTGCCAATTCAAGCCTAATTCTACACCGGACATCACAAAATTATTCCGAACACACTCCTAAGTCCCAAATCACCTAACGAATCTATTTGAGCCTTAAAATTCGCATTCCGAGGTCTTTTACCAATAAATCAACTCTCAGTTGACTTTTTCAACTTTAAGGCTATTTTTAAAGACTAAGTTACTAAACTCTCACTACAGCCATTTCGATTTCAAGCCTACCAACTCTAACACATCGATAACAGTTAAACCAAGCTATGACAAGGCAATAACAGTAATTATAATGCAGGTTCTACATAACGATAGACCGAGTCATTACATCGGAACTCAACAAACTTTATACCAAAACGATCCGCATCATCTCACGAGTTTGTACATAGAAAGAACTCTGAAATTAGAGTCCAAATGACCCCTCAAATCACCTCTAAAAGGTCTCTTAAACTCAAGCCCTAGTTTCCTCTTTTTCCACTGATTTTCCCCAATTAAAAACTGTTAATAAGGTCCTTAACCACATATAATCGAATTAATAAGTCCAAAAAGCTTACCTCAATGACGCACAAGTGTTTCCCTCTTCGAAAACCCTCAAAAAGCTCGGAACCCGCACAACAATGGTGAAAGAGGTTAAAAATCATTGAGTCTCCTTTTTATACTTTTCTGTCCAGGCTATTCACACCTGCGGTCCACACCTGCGCTCAGGTGGACCGCACCTGCAGTTTTTCATTAAACCGGGCAAATTCCACACCTGCGGCTCCACTTCTGCACCTGCGACCTCGCAGGTGCGGTCGAGTGTCCGCGTCTACGACTTTACACTGACCCAGCCAACTTCCGCATCTGCGGAGTCCTGTCCGCTTCTGCGGGCCCGCATCTACGATCCCCCATCCGCAGGCGCGGTTACACCAGTAAAAATGAAAACCAGCAGTTGAAGCTGCACATTCCAAGTCCCAAATTTCCCGTTAACCATCCGAAATCAATCCCGAGCCCCTCGGGACCACAACCAAACATACCAACACATCATATATAATCGTTCAAACTTAGTTTCACTCTTGGAACACCTAAAATAACATCAAAACACCAAAATCACATCAAATTCAAGTTTAAGAACTTTGAAATTTCTAAATTCCACCAACGATGCCGAAACTATCCAAAACACATCCGATTGACCTGAAATTTTGCACACACATCCCAAATGACATTACGAACCTGCTCCAGCTGTCGAAATCCCATTCCGACCCCGATAGACTATTTTCCACTGCCGACCGAAAATCACCAAAAACTAACTTTCGCCAATTCAAGCCTAATTCTACACCGGACATCACAAAAATATTCCGAACACACTCCTAAGTCTCAAATCACCTAACGAATCTATCTGAGCCATAAAATTCGCAATCCGAGGTCGTTTACCAATAAGTCAACTCTCAGTTGACTTTTCCAACTATAAGGCTATTTTTAGAGATTAAGTGTCTCAATTCTCACTACAACTATTCTGAACCCGAGCCAACCAACTATAACACATCATAAACAGTATAATCAACCTATGACAATGGCAAAAACAGTAAATATAATGCAGGTTCTACGTAACGACCGACCGGGTCATTACATAGCCTAATCTCAGTAGAGTAGTGACGAGGTCAGGTCAAAACACCTACTAGTATATATATAAACAATATGAAAACGTAATAAGGATATATAATAAATAACTGATAAATAACTGATATAAAGCAAGATAATAACATGGACTAGTACCAGGATTTAAGCATGGAAATAACATAAAGGAAGCAATATAACAGAACCATAGTGATCATATACGGACAAACGATCGATAGAACAAGGAAGAACAAAACAACAAGAAATGTTTTACCAAAACTCTTTGTAGCATGAGATAAGCAACAAGAATCACAACGAGGTACCGCCTCGTGTACAATCAGAATTACAAGCGAGTTACCACTTTGTATACTCAAGAATCAAATCTGAGGTACCGCCTCATATTCACCTTTCTCAACTTCAATCACAATCTTTTCTTATACCGCCACGTGAGCCTAACATTTGAAATAAGTATTGAAAATAGTTTTTTCGAAATAGCTACATGCACTTTAGCCCACCTTATGATGTCGCTTGGCTTCACGTAGTTCTCCTACAAGCAACACACACATAAGTTCCACCTTGTACGCAATATTGTTGATACCCAATTTTTTCTCAAATTATTTTAAATTTGCATATATACCTACAAAATCACTTTTTATAATAACTGGTATTTTTCCATAATTATCCATATTATTATCAATTTATTTTCTAATTTATTTAGTACTTCATATCCAATAATTATTCATAAATTTCATTACAAATAATTTCAAAAATTTTCCTAGCTCAATATATCATTTTTTATCCTATTAGGATTTAATTATTTCATAAATTAGCCAATTTGGCATTATTTGGCTATAATTACAATAATTTTGCAATTATAGCCTAATTGTACATTTTATACCATTTTAATTTGATAGTTAGTCATTTTATATTGTAAATATTAGTTAATTACCTTAATTTCACCTATTTAGTCTTAATTTTATTTTATGTAAATATTAGCTATTTTTATTAATTATTTATCTATTTAATCTGGTATTTAATAATTAGCCCCTTCCTATTTAAATTATAGCCTAATTTAATCTGACCCCAACCCAATTGAAACCAGCATAAGACCCAATCAAAATAACCTAATAACCCAGGAAAATCTCTAAGCCTACCCGACCCAATCCCCATTTTGATCTGGACCGTTGATTAAATTTAATCAACGGACCAAATCCGTTCTTTCCATTAATAATCCCCCTAATGACTACCCTATCCCCCTCATTCACTCCCCGTTCATTCATCTCTCTACCTCCCTCTCTCTCTATCTCTAGTTCTCTCTAGAACCTTCTCGTCTCCCTCCTCTTCGATGGACCTTGTCCACCTTCTCCGGCCACTTCCCTCACCGGAAACCATGGCCTCTCATCATCTCCTGGCTCCTGCTTCACCCCGTACCGGTTTGACACTACCATAAGGTCCTCAAGTGACCCAGAAGTGGTTCAACTCCTACCCATGGTCCTTCATGCCATTTTTCGGCCACCTCCGGCCGTTTGAGTAAGATCTATGACTTTTCCGGCTAAAGCCGGTGATAATTTTTAAGGTTTTCTTATTTTCTCTGGGTTCTCTGAAACCCTAACTTCTAAGATTTTCCGATTTATTTTAGATCTGTTTTAGATCTGTGTATATTATGAGCTCTTTGTTTTTTTTCCCCGATTTCTCTAAAATAACTCTTCATCTTCAACTAGGGTTTCTTAACCCCTTTTAAAACGTTTTCTCTTCTGATTTTTGGTACTAATCTATGATTCTCATCATACTTTAAACGTTTGATTAAGTATTCTCCCTTTACTTGAGTTATTCTTCTTAAAAAACCCCAAAGGGTTCTGAGTTCGTCTTGGTTACTATGCTTAGTTGATCTGCATGTTTCTTGTAAACATCCTATGATTCTGTGATTTTTACTTACGTTATCTTGTTAGGGTTTTTGAGTTCGATTATTCCCGTCTATATCATGCTCTATACGAAACCCTAACTCTTATTTGATACTGTCTCCTTATGGTNCCCCCCCCCCCAATTTTTAGGGTTCTGAGTTCGTCTTGGTTACTATGCTTAGTTGATCTGCATATTTTTTGTAAACATCCTATGATTCTGTGATTTTTACTTACGTTTTATTGTTAGGGTTTTTGGGTTTGATTATTCCCGTCTATATCATGCTCTATACGAAACCCTAACTCTTATTTGATATTGTCTCCTTATGGTCTCGATTCTTGTTTATTACCTGCTTATTCGCATAGTGTTATGATAAATCAATGCTATCTTCTCTATTTGAATCCCTGAAGTTCTATGACTAATACTTCACTGATCTTGCATGACATTCTTTACTGACTTCGAGAATTTTCCTTAGAACTGTGATATTTTTCTTAAGACTATAATTCAGTGTATTTTTACATAGAACTCTTTACTGATTTTGCATATTTGCGTGACATTTTCCTTATTTGATAGTTGATTCCCTGTGATTTCAAGGGATCTCTTACTGATTTTCATAATTATTTTCTACCTTATGTTATGTATAAGTATGATGTCAATTAATTATATACTTTCCTTAATTAGTATATTCTGTACCTAGCCCTAATCACATGCCCTATTATTTACTACTCTTTGTACGATTAAAATCAGTCTCTCAATTAGCTCTCTTTCCTTATTTACCACCGTAGTATTCGTTTGAATTGTGACTACTTAATTTTGGGGAGTACTTGTATTGATTGGATCCTAATTGTGTTTATTTCTATAATTATATACACTTTACTTGATTCCTTTCCTTATGTTGCCACTACTTGTTACCGTTTGGGTATGATTCCTTAACTAAAGGAAGTCTGTATACTAAATTGATGATTATTTCTATTATTACTGCTGAACTATTATTCTTACCTTATTCCTCTGCCTGCTTTTCAAAACTATATATACTCTATTCATTCATTAGAAAATGACAACTAATCTGTTCAACTCTCTCTCTCACAACCAAAACTTGCTCTTTATTCTCTCTTCTGTGCTACTTGCTACTACTCTAAGTTAGCCGGCTACAAGTCAAGGCTAACTATTGTGCATCTCCTATTTTTGCTTTGTGTTACTGCTTTCTGCATTCCACTGGCATGTTCTAATTCAGATTTCAGTCCTCAAACCAACATGTTTCTATTACTGTTGCAATTTATTGTGTTTCTAATCTGCTTCTATTTACTACTCTATTGTTCAACATGTAACTAAGATCCTGAATTCCCTCTACTGTTAAGTTATGCTTTACTTGTCAATGACCAGCATGTTTCTATATACTTAGCACATGTTTCTTATGTGAACCCCCATGCCTATGATTGATACATTAGTTTGATCATGGTCTATGTTTTTTGGTGTTGATACATTAATCTAATCTGATACTTTACTGTACCCCTGATCCTCTGAACCCTTAGGAGTTTCTGATTGTGTTCTCATACATGTTTCTGCCTGCTACATGCTTGCCCCTACTTGCTCTGTATTTGTCCCTCAAATCCCATACCCATGCTTGTGATTGTTGGACTATTCTTGGTCCTGTTGTGTGATGCTGAACTTGTTTTGAGAATGGTGTTCTTCCTAACTGTTTTTCATCATTTAAACCTTTGTTATGAAAAACTATTTTCACTAAGTCTCTTTTTTTTCCAAAACTGTTTCAAAAATGTTTTCTTACTTAAACTCCTAAAAGCTATGTCAAGCACTCTCACTATATTCTTAGACCCCTTAGGTTCTGCCCCTTTTGTGTGAGCATTGCCTTGGGACCCTTGCGCTCCCTCTTAACTTTGACACACAAGAGATAGCCTTTCCACACTGCACTTACTCTATCTTGGCTATGAAATCCGGGTGTGAGCACTGCCCGGGATCCCTTGAGGTCCTTAGGGAACTCTGACACACCCGGATTATGAGAAAAGTGGTGAAACGATACTTGGCATTGAGGACCTGGAGACTTGGGGTTATTATGAAGGCTCCCTATAGTTAACTTCTTGTTTTCTTTTTTTTAGTTATGTAATTCCTATTCAATGGCCTGTAATAATTATTTGTAAACGCCTCTAGGGTTGGATAGTGAAAAGGGGGTGGGTAATATGCATGTTGTAGTGTAATCAAGGGTAGAAATCATGCCTCCTAGGTTTACTTTCCTCTATGCGCAATAGCAACCATGTTTAGGTATAATATGTCAAGCATATCATGCATTATATATCATGCTACTTAGGATTTATGCATATTGTATTCAGCATCTCATCTACGCTTAGAAATCCTGCCTGTAGGGTAAATAATGACAACAAAATAAACTGCTATTACGTGATTCTGTCCATGTAAACATGTTCTAAAACTCCATTAGAAGTCCTGTCCTAGGATAAAATTAACTCCAATCATGTCTCACCATTCCTACGCACTTAGAGATCGTGTTTCTAGGTAAACAATATTAAAACTATCACCTACGCTATTCCTGAAACTATGCATAATGCTGTGATTCTATGTGCATTTAGAAATCCTGTTTAAGTTATTATGCATTATGCTGCATGTGATGACCCAAAAGGTCATCCTAACTAAATCTAGCTAAATCTGTGTTTCGAGGCTTCGAAAGCCTCCGTTAATCTCACCTCGATATGCATGCGCAGCCCGGGCATGTAGCCGGGAAGCTTCTATGTGAAAATTTGATAAAAATGGAACTTTGAATTGAATAATTGAATAAAGTTGACTTTGGCCAACATTTTTGGTAAACGGACCCGGATCCGTGATGTGACTGTCCCGGAGAGTCCGTAGGAAAATAAGGGACTTGGGTGTATGCCCGGAATCGAATTTCGAGGTCCCAAGCCCGAGAAATGAATTTTTAAAGAAAATTGTTTTATGAAAATGATAAAGACTTTTGAAGAAATGACGTGAACAGGTTTATTATAAAGTGTTACCGGGCCCGTATTATGGCCCCGGAGCCCGGAACAGGTTTATTATATGTTATGTGACTTATCTGTGAAATTTGGTGTAAAACGGGCTTGAAATGACGTGATTCGGATCAAAATTGGAAAAGTTAAGCTTTCTGAAGTTTTTAGAAAATTCTATGAGTTTTAAGGTTTGATTCCTTGTTGTTGATGATATTTTGATGATTTAAAAGCTTGAATAAGTCCGTAGGATGTATTGGGAGACGTGTGTGTTCTTGGCTTTGAGACCCGAGGACTCGGGTGAGTTTCGGGTAGCTAACGGGATGTGAAATGCATGAAAAATCTGGTGTTTTGATAATTTGTTGGTGTCTGGTGTAATACCCTTCGCGAACGCGGCCAAGGGCTCGCGAACGCGAAGGGTAATTATTGTGGCTTGGGATTTTACTCTACGCGAACGCATAGACAGAGACGCGAACGCGGAGCACTGGACAGTGCTTCTACGCGAACGCGTCCCCAGGGGTGCGAACGCGTAGGCTTACGGTGAGGTCGGGGATAGGGTAGGTTTATTCTTCGCGAACGCGGAAGCCTAGGAAGTCAGATCTTCGCGAACGCAAACCTGGCTCCGCGAATGCGTAGGTCCCAGCTGCCAACCCTTCGCGAATGCGGCCAGTGGCCCGCGAACGCGAAGGGCAATTTTGCCCAGTGATTTTAATAACCCAAAAACAGAAACATTACAGGATTTAACCCACTTTTTCTCAAACCTCTTCTTCCCCACTTCCCCTTAGGCGATTTTGAAGATTTCCATCACCATAACTCCATAGGTAAGTGATTCCAACTCTATTTTCTTCCATTTATCTTCAACAACCACTAGAAACTAGGCCTAAAAACATGGAAATTAAGTAAAAATTAGGGGTTTTGGGTAGAGTTAGGTTTTTGGGAAATTTGGGTGATTCAACCTCAATTTGGGGTCGGATTTCAAAACAAATTATATATTTTAACTCGTGGGGTTATGGGTGATTGGGTTTTGGTCCGAACCTCGAGTTTGGACCAAGCGGGCCCGGGGTCAAATTTTGGAAATTTTGAAAGAATGGTAGGAATTGTGTATTTAGGCTATGGGATGGTGTTATTGAGTTATTATTGATATACTTAAGTTAATTATGCCTAGATATTGTTGTTCCGGAGTTGAATTCAAAAGGAAAGGCGGTCTTAGAGGGTTGATTGCTATACTTTGGACCGAGGTAAGTGTCTTGCCTAACTTTGGTGAGGGAATAGGTATTATTTGCTATGTGCTAAGTGATTATCATGTTCATTGCATAGGTGAGGTGACGAGTACCTATGCAATGTGTGTCAAGCATGCCCGTGAGTCTATTTTGATAGAAATTGCAGTATTTCTTCCATGTTTAGCATATTATGAGATTGTCTTTACTTGGTAATTTATTCTTGATTGAAAGTATTGGCTGTTGAGTTTGAGAAGTGTTGATACGAATGATAATCCAGGTGTAGAGTATGCTACTGAGGTGATTGGTTGTAGCTGAGACCCTTGCCGTGCATTTATTGAGTTATTAAATTGATGTTTTCCCCTTGTCGGGTGTTTTGAACTGCTTATTTCCACTATGTTGTACCCCATGCCATTACATCTGTTATTGCTTGGTGAGGAAGAGTGTAAAGCACGAAGGGTGATGCCGTGCCATGATATTACATTACATTTCATAGTGAGGAAGAGTGTAAAACACGAAGGATGATGTCGTGCCATGATTCATATTGATTATAAGCACGAAGGTAAATGTCGTGCCATGACCTTTATTGATTATAAGCACGAAGGTTAATGCCGTTCCATGATACATTGTACATTGCATAGTGAGGAAGAGTGTAAAGCACGAAGGGTGATGTCGTGCCATGATATTGATTACATTGCATTGTGAGGAAGAGAGTAAAAGCACGAAGGGTGATGCCGTGCCATTGTTTACTTTTCTGATATTTATACTTGCTTCGTGGGCTATTGTGTTAGATTGCCTCCCTTATTTACTTCTATCTGTCAATTAGACTGCTTCACTTCACTTGTTTCCCCTTTACTGCTCCTGTATCCCTTACTTGTTTGCTTATCTCTTGTCTCGTATTATCCCTGTTACCTGCTGTAGAATAGGACAGGTTTTCGTTATTGTCAAGTCCTCGTCACTACTTCGGCCGACGTTAGGCTCGGCACATACTCAGTACATGGGGTCGGTTGTACTGATACTACACTGCACTTCTTTATATTGTGCAGATCCCGCTCCCGGACCCCGTGGACCGCTCTGAGGGAGTCACCTTCAGTCCACATTGAGCTTCAAGGTATACCACTGGAGTTCGTGGACCCTGGAGTCTCTTCTGCTATTGTGTCCTATTGTCTTACTTCTCTTTCAGTTCTAAAGACAATATTATATTTCCTTTCAGACTTGTATTTAGTATTCTTATTGCTAGACCGTGAGGTTGCGACACCCCGGTTTTGGGAGTTTGCGATATTGTTGTCTTTATCAATTCATTATGCGTTTTGAAATATTATTTCTTTTCTGCTATAAAACTTTTGAAGTGATTTGGGATGTTTCAGTTAAAAGTTGAAAGTTCATGATTCGGGATATTCCAGTAAAGGTTTGAAGGTTAATGGCTTTAAATACTGTTACGTTATTTATAGATGTCAAAATGTTGTGTACATGGCTTGTCTAGCGGGTTCAACGTTAGACGCAGTCACGGTCTGAAAGGTGGGATTTCGGGCCGTGACACTGCATTAGACATCATGCTATAGGATCGTACTCATCTAACTACACTTAGTCTAAATACAGATATCTAACATAGTCCTCCTGTTCTAAATAAACTGGTAATGAGTCCCTGAACATCTGCAACGCCTAGAATTGCATGCTACTAGCTACAACAACCTAGAATCATTAACAAATCGGAATAACTGTTGCATGTTATTTTACTCCTAGGCAAGCCTTAGGCAATCAACTTAAAAAATAAAACCAGAACTGTCTCTGTGATTATGTTTAACTGTCAGTATGTTAAAATCAGTAGGCAAGCCTGATTAGTACTTCCTCTCTGAGTTATGTAATAAATCTGACTTTACTATTATCACTTAGACACCATGCTCAGGACCTGAATTTAGACCTTAATTGTGTATGAGACATGTTGTTTATGTGTACTGTGTGTGGAGGCATACTTGAGCCCTTTTATTTGTCTTCCATGCTCCCCATTAATTGAAGTCCTATCTCATTATTATGTGTCGCCTTAGTATTTTACCTTTAAACTTAAGGGTCTGCCTAGAACCCCCCTTTATAGGATAAGAGTCCTAAATTCCTTCGGGACTGCTAGGAAAGGGACGGGTAACAGCATGCAATAGGGGTCGAGACCAACCCTCGCTTTAGTTACCTTCACGGGGTGGGAAAGGGTAGATATGGATATGATGATCGGTGCGTTAATACCACGTGTAGCCCTTCTTTGAGGAGTGTCATACCGGGTATTGAATTGATGTGATCCATATTGTAAATAAACCTAGGATACCCCTGTACTTCCATAAGCCTTCTTAGATTGTGATCCCTTTCAAAAATCTAGCTTAACTGTTTTCAAATATTCGTACTTAGACTTAAATCCCCTATATTTGAGCCCTAATTGTTTATTTGCTAAATTATACAAATTCACAAAAAGTTGTTTGGCCGGGAACCACACTTGTGGATCCGGAGAGGTGCCTAACACCTTCCCCTTAGGATAATTTCAAGCCCTTACCCTGTCTCTGGTTATCAAACGTAGTTATAAATGAACCCCCGATAGGTTCCCTAACGCACATCAAAATCGTTAGGTGGCGACTCTTCAAAAAATGCAAACCCCTTTCCCAAAAGGAACGAGTTGTTTCAACCAATGTCATAAACCCGATTTCGCGAGAAAAAGGGGGCGCGACAGCATGGCGACTCTGCTGGGGACTTTTCAGGCTTTACCATTTTCAATTGACTTTGTGAATTTGTACCTCTTCCCATTTCCCTTATGTGCAATTACTTGTCTATTTCTTTAATCGTTTAATTTTCTTCCAAGAGAAAATTGACATATTTTCCTATTTCCTTCCATTGTAACCGCTTTCAAATTATAAACTGTTGTATTTACCGCTTTCATAAACGTGCAAATGCATGACTACATGCCTTCACTTATTATCTATTGCATAATCTTGCTCGACATCATACTCCACTCGTGCCAAAACAAATCCGATAGCAACGCTTGATGAGTAGTTGCGCCCTTCCTATATTATTACCCCCTAAATTCGGAAAGGCTTATTTGCGGTAAAACTACTCGATCAACGGTGCAGTCGACGGTTCCGTGCCTTTCCCCCTTGAGTTGTCCGATCAAGGGTACCAGTCTAAAACCCCATAGAAACCTTACTCTGTTATACTGCTGCATGTATCATGGTCAAACCTAGCCAGGCTAACGTGTCGTCCGCACAATAGCCTTTAAGATAGCCTTGTCCAAAAGTCCATTGGGTCTCCCTAAACCCAAACGGACATCATCACGTTCTGAGCATTTATTTAGAGAACTAAATTCTTCATGCTAATTGTTGATGTTAAATAGTCGAGTCTGGTGGGGGTAAGGGCCTAACCTTGTTTGCCTTGCAGAAATATGAGGCACGAAGTCCCCAGATTCGGCACGGTCACCAATATCCACCCGAAATTGCTAAACTTGTGGGAGGACTTACATTCTAGCGACAAAACCCTCGTCTGAAAACATATGGGTAATCTACCATCTCTCCTGGAGGTACGGCCTAACAACATGATAATAGAGGCTACTACCTTGTTTTGGGATTGTGAAGGGCCGTGTTCCGCTTCGGGGACATCGAAATGACACCTTTGCTAGAGGAGATAGCAGGACTGGACGGTCTAGTTTGGGAAACCCCGGGTTTGCTAATGCCTGAGAACCGCACAGGCAAGGGTTTCTTTAAAATAATGGGTCTGAAGAAGAATGCCGAATTGGTATGCCTAAAGGATTCATACATCCCTTTTGACTACCTATATGAGAGGTACGGTCACAACAAATCATGGCGTACCTACCATGATGAGTTTGCCATCACATATTTAGGACACATCCCCCGCAAGGTATTTGTCTTCATGCTTTGCTTCCTGGGTCTAATCGTGTTTCCAATGAAGAAAGAAAGGATCCATACTAGGCTGGATATGGTAACCAAAACCCTAATGGAGGGATTGGCGGGCAGACATTCAACATTGTGCCCACGATTATTGCGGGAATATACCGAGCCTTAGAAAAGTTTCAATGAGGAGCGAGACACTTTGAAGGCTGCAATCTACTACTTCAGCTTTGTCTCTTAAAACATCTACAAAAGGGACGGTTTCGACAGGAGTTTCAGCGAAGGGCGTGGAATGACCACATCGCTTTCCACCATCCAAATCGAATGACTTACATTCCCGACATGTTTGCTCAGCCTGAGAATGCCAAAGGATGGGTTGAGCTTCTTGATAATCTGACTGAAGAACAGGTTCAATGGATGTTCGAGTGGTTTCCGATAGAGGAGTTCATTGCCCGGTCCAGAGATGCACCATTCCTGATACTAATTGGCCCCTGAGAGGAACTTACCCTTACGTCCCTCTCCGAGTTATGAGACAAGCAGGTAGGAAGAAAGTTATACCCATGGTCGATAAGATGAGTCATCTTCAAGCAGACTTCCAAAATGATGATAGTCCTCACAAGTCCCAAGCCCAGCACATGTGGAACTGTAAGATTGTGATGGAGAAAGACACCATTGAGCCGGACCGATACCACGCTAGTTGCGCCCCTTTCTATTCAGGTTGGTTGGAAGACAATTGGGATGGTCTGGGCAAGTCAGGATTCGTTCAAGGCCACAAGATTATATATGAAAAGGCCGAGGCGCAAGTAAAATACAGCCAGTTGCGCAAAAGGATCCGTGAATGCGAAAGTGAGCACCGAGAAATACATGAGTCCAACAAGAATCTGATTAAGGAATGGAAAGACATGGATATCAGTACCAACAAAATACTAGGATACTTAGAGCGAGGCATAGTAGAACTGGAGGGAAAATTTCTCAAAAGGGTTGATGACTATCAAAAGGCTGAAGGGACCTAAGGTGGACACCTAGCCAGAGCATACCTGTTGCTGGGACTTCGTGAATTGGGGAAGCTGTTCGAAGGAGCCAAGGATGCCGACTCTGGGGAAGGTCCTTCTGGGACCAAGTAGATAGGAATTTACTTTTTCTCTTTATGAATGTAATAAGGCCAATGACCATTAGTGACCTTTATTTCTTGCTTATTTAGTGTCGTTTTGGGATTCGTCTATTTTTATCAATAAAATGAGACATTTAGCATTCTAAGTTCTCCAAATCAATTTGTCGCTAGGCCTACCTCGGGCACAAAGAGGTTCCCAACTTAGGACACGCTTTACATTCCCGCACTATGTGTTTAAATACTACAATACTTTTCCTAATCCTCACTGACTTGGCTACCTTTTGTTTTTGTTTTTGTTTTCCTTCTTTTATTATTCCCCTCCCCAAAGGTTAGTTCGTGCACTCTGGAATCATCATCCTATATCACAAGAACCAGGGGCCCTCCACCCACTCCTCATCCTAGTCCTCCTAAAGGCAAGAACAAAGGCAAGAATAAAATGGAAGATTCAAGCAACATCAGGAAGGAGAACACGGTTGAACGGGTAGAGGCCACTGATGGCCAGGGTATTCGGGTTCCTAATGAGAATATGTCACAGCTTGAGCAAAAGTTATTGAAATTCCAAGAAGAGCTTGATCAGGTTCGAAATCTGGCAAACCTGTCATTTTCCCTCAACATCCCAGACGTCACCCTCCCCAACATTCAAAATCCTACACCTCCACAAAATATCCCAAGACAGCAGAATCATCCCGCACCTCACCATC
>ML290811.1:0-46311 GCA_005239495.1 Nicotiana undulata | reverse complement strand
AACTCCACAAACGACCATATCTACACCCATGCACCAGGCCACCATAACAATCCTATCTACGTGGAGACCGTGCCACACTCTACTCCACCTATCCCATACACACCAGGGTCTGATGAAAAGGATCTGCTTATCCGGAACTTGGCCGAGGAACTGAAGAAGCTGACCAGCTGGTTCAAGGCGTTGAGGGAATCAAGGGAGTCGAAGGACTGAACTATGAGGACCTCTGCATACAGCCTGATGTCGAACTGGCTGAGGGGTACAAACCTCCTAAGTTCGAAATGTTTGATAGTACAGGTGATCCAAGGGTCCATCTGAGGACCTATTGTGACAAGCTGGTTGGAGTAGGGAAAAATGAAAGGATCCGTATGAAGCTGTTCATGAGGAGCTTGAAAGGAGATGCATTATCGTGGTACATCAGCCAAGATCCCAAGAAGTGGTCGAACTGGACAAGCATGGCATCTGACTTCATGGACAGGTTCAGATTTAATACAGAGAACGCACCAGACGTGTTCTACATCCAGAATTTGAAGAAGAAGCCCACAGAGACATTTCGCGAGTATGCTACTCGCTGGAGGTCCGAAGCTACTAAAGCCAGACCCGCCTTAGAGGAGGAGAAGATGAACAAGTTTTTTGTCCGGGTGCAGGACCCGCAATACTATGAACGGTTGATGATGATTGAGAACCACAAGTTCTCTGACATTATCAAATTGGGTGAAAGGATTGAAGAAGGTATTAAAAATGGCATGGTCACAAATTTTGAAGTCTTGCAAGCTACGAATACGGCTTTACAGTCCGGTGGAGTGTCCAAGAAAAGAGACGTGGGAGCCGTGATGGTTGCACAAAGAACCAAATCCCCACTCAAATACCAAACGTACCCATGAGTTTTGAGTTTTGAGAGCTAGAAGGTCAAAACTTTAGTTTAGAAAGAAACTGTGTGAGCACATGAGTTTTGAGAGCCAGAAGGTCTCCCTAAATACTACAATGAAAGACCAGCTGAGGAAATAAGGAAGAAGGCTTCAACCTAACCACAACGACCTAAAGATGGTCGTGTAAAAAAAGTCTCACAATAACATTGGAAGCACTCCAAAGGAAAGTGGCACCTACCGTGGCTAATGAGCGGGAAGTAAAATTAGAAGTAATATTTGAGGCCATATGAGCTGCACAAAAACTCTGGCATGTGTGGGCACTAAGGTAAGCTAAGTATGCACACAACACGGGGGGCAGAAAGACCAGGAAAAGTAATAGCTTACCTTGAAAGAACTCTAAGATGGAATGAAAGAAATTATACGATCAATGATCCATAGTTGGTTACGTTATGAACGCCTTTAAGGGCTCGGAGTTTTATACATGTAGCATATATAGCCGTAGAAAATTATTGTATACATTAAAAGAAAGAATTGAGCCCAGGCCATAAACGAAGGTTAAATTGTTAAGGGATTGTATCATACATATTCCTCATCGCCCATAAATGGATAAATAGAATAACTAATACCATGAACCCCAGAGCGGGAGATAATTTAAGCCGACATAAAGGCCGATCAGAAGAAGAAGGAAACTAAAGAGTTATATCAACGAAGTAAATCAACAATTCGGTTATTAAACCTAGAAATTATAGAAATCGTGATTGAGAATGTTGCAGGATTTCTCTTAATATCATAGGTGCAAGGGAAATATTACAACAACCATATTCGATAACGGCTTACAATAAAGCCAGTTAGAAGAAGTACTAGCCTCATAAGACGTCAGTATGAATCTCCCACCGAATTTTGTATGTCCAGAAGTGCAAGTATTATACTAGAGCTTCAAGTTGTGAATGTGAATTATACATATGTGGAAGGGAGGTCATAAAAGATACAGAAGATACGATGCAAGACGTTAAGGCAAGAAAGATAAAGGGGAACAACATACAAGATACTCAAATGCAGAAGGTCGTGAATAGTCCATATTGCGGATAAAAGGCTAGAAGCGCGGGGATTCAGTATCCAGGAATGGTAGCAGCATCGTCAGTGGAATACTTCCCAACCTATGGTTTATAAGTATTGAAAGGTCTAACTAGAGAGTAAAAGAAGAGTTAGAGACGATGTGGTGTCTCGCTTGATGTTCCATAAAATGCATGGGAATTCTTCGCAAGCTAAAATATGATAGAACGATAAGGTTTTCGAAAGACAAGAGTAAGGATAAGGAGAAGGCAAGTGAGACGGTGACGAAAATTGATAATTCCTCGGGATTAAGCTTGTGAAAACAAAGGAGCTGATGGTTCCTCTAAGTTATAGAAAGTTCAACATAACATGAATGAACTCAAAGGAGTCTAAGACTAATAAAACCTAAAAGAAATGGAATGTTGCCCTGGTATTCGAATGAGGGTGTGATCGTTATAACCTACGTAGATGTAGTAAAGTCATACGAATGGATATAACCAGGTCTATGAAATACGATATAGCCATATTCGCAAGTTTTACAAAGTACCGAGCGAGGAACTTCAGTACACCTATAGATGCCCCGAGAGGCATCCTATTAAGACTTGTATATGTTTATAAAGTAAGGCTTAGAGATCGGCTAAAAGCCGAAGGAAAAAGGAGAGAAGAGTCGCACAAGCACACTTATAAGGTCATTATCGTAGAAGATGCATGATAGAAGGTAGCAACAGTTACAAAATTGGAAAGAATTCGATCACAAGTCATGGCGCGAGAAACAACTGCCTAAATTGCAAGGGAAGTATTAAGGTATTCACAAGAGCTATAAGTTATGAAAATGATAACATCAGTCAACATTCGAGGACAAATGTTCCAAAGAGGGGAATGATGTTACACCTTGCAGTATTACATTACGATGATGTTACACTTTATAGTATTAAATTACGATGTGTTGAACCATGTAGTATTGTACGTTGAATTTATCATAAAGATAATTGACATCAGTTCAAGGACAAGATTATTTGGAGATTATTTCAAACAAGTGATGAGTAAATTCGTGCAGGTGAGAGGGTAAGCAAATCAAAGAAAATAAGTTTCGTCGAAATTTTGCAATTTGGGATAAAATACGGTGCGATCTATAATACCAGGTATTTACGGACTAGTACCATACAAGGTACCACATGGACATGATAGTAAGGTATGTAAAGTGTATTAAAAGTGAGTATCTTTTTATGTAATTTGAAATAATTCTTAATTTAGTGGGTAATTGATTAATTACCGGGTAGCGAAACATTACCTATTTAATTAGTTAATTAGTGTAATTGGGTAAGGTTGGATATTCTCCCACGTGGCAGCCACCCTTTCTTCGATGACTCTTAAACTATTTTGATAAGGTGGCAATATGTAGCGAGTATCATGTAGAAAAATGTTAAAGTAGGGCATGTCGTAAGAAACAAAAAATTATGCTTTGGTCACTGTCCCAAGACATCCATTAGTTACGTTGTTTTTGCTTAAGAGGAAGACCGTATAGTCAGTTTCCTAGGCATTCACATAGATCCTACATATTGCAAGGATAAAGATCAAGAGCTTAAAGCTTTACATTTTTTAGACAATCAAGACATGCTGACAATGGTAAAATTTGGAAGAAAAGTCTGTAGAAGTCTTAGTAGTTACAATACTAATGAGAGGTTGGTTTGAAAATAAAATGGTGGTTTAAGAGAGTTTCTCTTTGAAGCTCTTGACCGAGAATGGTTTGAAACCAATCCCACATGTTTTGGAAATATAATTCACGGATTTTTCCTTACTCAGGTATGTTAAGGCTAAGCCCTTTCTTTTATTTTGGTATGATTCTGTAATTACACGAGTCTGATAACGAGGCATAAAGAAAAATTCATATCCCGGAATTTATGCATATTTTTCTAGTTTTATACGTTACAATATTCTCCTTATCAGGGCTTATATTCAATTGAGTATTTCCTTCTTCCAGTCAAGAGAGCATAGAGTTTATATGTACAGTACTAAAGTATTTTCATTACCATCGAGCTATAATCGATTGGCAGGCCCCTATTGGGCAACATCTGATCAGATTGTAAGTTATATACCGAGCCTACTATGGCCGAGCGCCTATGAGCGAGCCCAGTTGGTCGAGATATAGAGCCTAGTATGGCCGAGTGCCTATGAGCGAGCCTACTACGACAGAGCAGTTATATATATATATATATATATATATATTACCGAGCTTTATAGGTCCAGACATCTATTTTACTTACTATATTGAGAGAGTTGAGTCAGTATCAGCAGGTAAACATATCTTCATATTATCTTTGACTTCTAGTTGCTTTCACTTATTATATTGTCAAATCAGTTTCAGCTTTCAGTATATTGCCTTACATACTCAGTACATTATTTCGTACTGATGTCCCTTTTTTGGGGGCGCTGCATTTCATGCGTGCATGTTCAGATAGACAGACGGGTATACCTCCTCATTAAGTGTTTCCCGAGTTCAGCTTGATCGGTAAGCTCCATTTCGGAGTTGTGGGGTCTAGAGCTTTATGTACATCTTGTGTATATATGTGTATATGTTATGAGTAGATCGGGGAGCTGTTCCGATCACAGTATATTCACCAATAGAGGCTTGTAGACATATCCTATCAGTTAGTGCAGTATGTTGGGCTGGTAGGCCTTTTATGTATACTTTGTTGGTTTTCCAGCCGTAATAGTTTATGACGGCCTTGTCGGCCCAGCTTTATATTGATATTTAGTCAGCATTCGCAGTTGTCTTGCAATGTGGCCCATGCCCAAAGTATGACATCACATGTTCAGAGTTCCTTAGCCGCAAGTTGGTACACAAGGATAGATGAGGCACTGAGTGCCGGTCTCGCCCCCAGGTTCGGGGCGTGACACTTTTCCAGTAATTTTTTGTTGCATCCTCTCTTCAATTTCCTCCAAATTTTTTTGCATTCTTTAATCAGTAGAATTTTCAGAGGATCCAAAATCTCCTTTTTCTTTTTTAAAACAATCTTGTTAACTCCTCGTCCATACAATCTTACCCAACCTGGGTGCTCAGGTCCCATGACTGATGCAAATGCGTCAACTGAATCACTGCCATCTCTACTTTCTTGAGTTGATTGTATTCTCTCCATTTCAACATACAAACCAAAATTTTATATAAGTCAATAATTAAGAATAAAGAAATAATCACGACAAATTTTAAATTAGAAATTTCTTACAATTTTACTAGTTGTATTCTCATAAGAGCCTTTGTATACTCAACCAAGTTTTCTTTTTCTTGTAGCCACAAAGATGTCCTTACTTGATAGCGTATCTGAAGTATCATCCATTTCCTTCTGTTTTTCCTAGTCACATGAAAACTGGAATAATAATCTTTTCATGCGATGTTACCAAGTTCATACTTTAAGAAAAATAAGAGAAAAAATCAAACCTCAATGCTTCGAGCAAAACTTGTTTTGCCAGCAGCGTGTGGATGCTTCAACTTTTTTCGATTCTTGATATTGGTTTCGGACGTTTTCTGCAAATAAACAAGCAAAGATTGACAAGGGGCCACCTAAAATACAAGTTTTATGTATTAAAATAAAAGCTTTCCAAAAATACAAGTTCTTCTATGCACAAATCTCCATCACTGTATTAAAGGAAAGATTTGCTCCATGCATAATCAATCTGTTTCTTGTTGCTAGTTGAAACCCTTCAAGATTTAGCATCTGCATGCCTTTGTTAATTGTTTTATTAGTATTTAACACTTAAATAACTAGATAATGGAGGGTCAATGCACCCTGCAGCCTGCAAGAATGGCTCTTGCAAGTGTTCTCTATTAAGAATTTGCTACT
The DNA here is from genome assembly GCA_005239495.1 of Nicotiana undulata. Classification (NCBI taxonomy): domain Eukaryota; kingdom Viridiplantae; phylum Streptophyta; class Magnoliopsida; order Solanales; family Solanaceae; genus Nicotiana; species Nicotiana undulata. The sequence goes on along the minus strand of ML290811.1, from coordinate 40,553 downwards.
TCAGTTCTATTACTACCATTTAGTACAAGCTTTAATTTTTGGCGAGTTAAATATCATTCAATAATGTTCAGATTGATCTGTAGGCTGCATTCTTATCATTTTTCTTGGCTGGTCGAGCCACACAACGACTAAAACATTAGGAAAGCCAACAGACTAACTCCAATTTCCTATATAAAAAGTCCAAGTAAACCGGCCTGTTTAAGCAACAAAAAATGAAAGTAAAGAGTCTTTCGAATTCTATATCTACTGTACTCCTATTTTGCAGTCATAGATTCATAAACTCAATCAACTCTAATTTAAAATTTACTCTATAAAGACTTGGAGTCAGGGTGCCTGAAAATATAGTTTTTCCTTTCAGATGGCATAATTTGGATTATCTCCAAATTGACTCATAAACGAGAATATTACTAGTCCCTCCAAAGTTTAGACAAGTTAACAAAAATTAAATTTTTGTATTCTAACTATGGAACCCCTATTTTTGCTGGAGATGAAGTCTCAACACAGACGACCTCAGTAACTTAAAAACAACTGCAGCACCTGTTGCCAGAAGTTAAAGTTAAACGGAAAATTCTACAAACCTGCTACCACTTGAAATGTTGTCAAGCTCAACCTTTGATGGATTTAGGCTAAGAAGAATCAACATAAACCAAGCCCCTACAGACCAGTAGTATCTATGAACAAAAAAAGAATTTGATTTGCTCCATGCATAACACCCTCTGATGTACAATTAAAAGGATTTTATGCTCTTGAATAAGGAATCAAATTGTTAACTGATAGTTAGTCCTTTGATTGATGTAATAAAAAAGATTTCATACACTTGAATAAGGAAACAAATTTTGAACAGATAGTTAGTCTAATTAAGAAATTGAAGGGGACAAATTTCAGGTAAAGAAAATATCCCCTGGGAGGGAATATAAGATGTTAATAAGAGTAACTAAGGAATTCCATGACCTTCACACTGCCACCTAAAACAGATTTGCTGCTAACAAGTACACGTCGAGCAAAAGTTGGTCTATTTTGTGACGATTCATTTGCATTACAGGCTATTGTATCTCCTATAAAGTTGGCAATAGTTCGTTGTAATTATCTTGGCGGGATCGAAATTCCAATATTCAAGAAGATCTTTAAAGTGAGACGCCGAAATATCTTTCAGCCTATTCTCTATTCGAAGCTCGTCATTCTCATATGCTTCAAAGTGCTTTTTCTTTAACTGAATTTTATACTTTCTCCAAGCAGTACAAACTGAATCAAAAACCCATTTCTTCACCTCTTCACGAATGTCATATTTTTTCTACAAATTTAATTAGTATAAGAAAATTTGAAATATCATTAACGCATATTGAACATTCGGAACTTCAAACCTTGACATATTTCCAAATATCATTTTTTTATATCAACTTTCCTCCAATCAAATACATTAAGAGGACGAAAGGTCCATTCATTCCAAATGTGTCGAGGAAGCTACTCAACTCTTTCACACCTTCATCAGTATGACCAATAGGTTGATTAAACTCAATTAGCACGATTATTTTACGGTCCTTCCTTTCGTGTGCACTTTGCATTTGAGAATGCCTTATTACTCAACCCATGCAAGGATTTAAGCAAGTACAACCGAACAGTGAAACTCAGTTTACTGAAATTTTCACACCAAATATAACTCTTGTTTTCATTCCTCCAGTAATTTGAAAAATTTCCTTGCATCTTCAGATTGTCTTTCCTCAACTCCTTCCTCATCCCCTGCCTGACCCTCCATATTTTTGAATGTATTATGAAGCATTCCATCAATTTTGTCACGCTTCATCATCATTGCTTGGAAGAGGTGTATTTCTCGAGGAAAATCCCTCCCCTTGGAAAACCCATTTGGTATATCCGTCAACAAACCCATGAACAAACAAGTGATCCACCACCACATTTTTATAATTCCAATAGCGATTAATGCACTTTTTGCAAAGGCATAATATTTCATTTACTTGGACGGCTCGTTCAAATACCTTATCAATAAAATTATTCACTCCACCTATATACTCATCCGTTCATCTAAGGAGATTCATCCAACTTTTATCGCCATAATCCATGAATATCCTATATAATATATTCAAATCACCAAAATTAGTATTAAGGTAAGCAAGGTACTTTAAATTTTAGTATGACACCAACTATATTCTAGTGCATCTTAACACACTGGTACTTTAAATTTGAAGGCCGGACTATTTTCTCCCATGCAGCATTATACTGGGCATATATGATCTTTAAAATTTGCATAAATAAGCTCTTCAGGACCAAAAGGCAATTAATTTTATGTTCTTAAGATCATAATTTAAACTTGATAAGATCAGAATTTAAACTTGATATATTCATTTTATGTTCTTACAACTGTATTCATTGAACTTTAAAAATTATGGGTCTAGAATTTATTATTGATTCAAATTTAGTGATTCTTCACCTATATATGCAAGTTCAGTGGAAAAACATTGTTGGATTCAGCTGAACTTATGGAACACATATTGCATCCGCCTCTGTTGACAACATATCCTGATGAATATCAAGATACTTGTGCACGTTTTGACATGGCTGGTGTTAAAATGGGAAAGGAGATTATGTAACAAGATCTGAAATAGGTAATGAGGTTTATGGGAACATCCAAAACTTCACCTATGATAAAATAAAGCAGCTGGGAACATTAGCAGAGTTTATAGTGGATTCCATCTGTACAAACTTCTTTGTGATTTCTAATTTCTTTTTTATGTTGTTTTTTCTGCCTCAAGTACACACAACGAGCATATATTCTAATATTTATCATCGAAACTCAAAGTGATAAATGTATACACAAGTCTAATTTTTAAACCTTCTACAGGGGGAAAAGAGAAGGAGGATAATAACAAAAGCAACCAGAAACATATGGTAAATTTGAAGAACCGAGAAACACAATCACACGAGTACCCATTAACTCGAATTACACGTACGAAGTACAAACTTGATGCGAACTAGTAAATAAGTAGAAACTTGATGATAGGGTTTTTTTGAAGGAAAATGAATTTTGAGTAATTGAGCAAACAGAGAGGAATTGAAAATGAGAAGTAAAATACTATTCAAGAAAACTTATCGAGGGCGAGCGGTTCGGTAATGGCGCTGACTAGCAAGAGCTGTTGTCTAGAAACTTGCTCATGACTTGTAGAACCTAGCGCTCTGATACAAACTATCACAACCCAAAAATCACAAGTCATGATGGCACCTAAGTTGACCCGCTAGATAAGCCAATTAACAAAAGAAACAAACCAAATAAACATAGAGAAAATTAAATTAGAATTTATCTGAACTTTTACAAATTTACCCAGGAACTGGTAGTACGAATCATGAGCTTCTAGGATTTAGAACTTACAAAGAAAGTATAAATAATTACACGATCTGTTTCAAAACTACATGAACAGATTAATAATGTCTAAAACTACCATGGACATGTGGCAGCTTCTATCAAGAATACACGAACGTCTTCAGGGTCATCCCCCAACTTACTCAGCAGCTCCGCTCCAATAGTCTACACAGAGTGCGCAGAAGTGCAGTATCAGTACAACCGACCCATGTACTAGTAAGTATCTTGACTAACCCCGTCGAAGTAGTGACGAGATTTGTAGTTAAAAGATACTTATTAATAAACATTATAATGTAAACTAGCAATGGAACTAAAAGACAGAATAATAGAACAGAGTACACAATGCGACCGTAATAGGTTATAACTGAGTACTAGAAAGAATAATAATTCAATAGTTTCCAACATATCAACCGGACCTTTCCTTAGACCGAAAGCCCATGAACCACAACAATCAGCCCATATACTTTCATAGTGTGATAAAGTACTCAAGACATCAGATCTAACGACACGCCAACACCCTTTGTGCATTTATCTCATCCTCACCATATATGCGTACGCAATACCAACCAAATGATAGAAATACCAACAATAGAAATGACAAGGAAGGGAATATAAAAGCAATAACAATAATTGAGAATGTAAAGAAGAACATCGGTAACAGACTAAGGATAGAGCACAGAGGTAATGACCACAATTAGGAAAAGGGGTTATAATTTCAATTAACGAGTAAGGGCATGAACAACACATCAACAATTGAGATAGAGGTCAAGTACAGGACAATAACAATATATCACACAAAATAAACAATTGCGACAATAACAACTCAAGGTAAAGGAGGAAATGTATACACGGAAAACAGATATCACATCATAATTCATGTCTCTCATCCTCACCTGCACGGAAACACCCTTCGTGCCATGACCTCATAATATTAATAGCATAACAATATAAATGAAATGGCATGGCATTACCCTTCTTTCTTTTACTCTCAATAATGTGGCACGACATCACCCTTCGTGCTTTTACTCTCAATAATATGGCACGACATCACCCTTCATGCTTTACACTTCTTCTTCACATGATAATGAATATAAACAATGGCACGACATCACCCTTCGTGCTTTACACTCTTCCTCGCATGATATGAACATAAACAATGGTACCACATCACCCTTCATGCTTTACACTCTTCCTTACCAAGCATATGGATATAAATAAACTGGAAAGACATGAAGTATATATAACATCGAGGAGAGTGTTCAACGAATATTCCAAACAAAGTTCTCGATCACTACTTTACCGGCCAACAATGATTCAATGAACCCTCAAAGGACATATAATTCAAGTACTTCCACAAATCTCACAATTTATTAGCAACACAAGTATGTAATCCAGCATCTCAAAATATCGGTTGTAACAATGTTGTAGTGATCACGCACAGAGATGACCAAACTAGACACATCTATGTATTCCCCAAAATTCTATCAAATTTATCAACTTATCTTAGGCTAGATCTTTGTTTCTAATATTTATACTACGTTCTTAATATCTGCAAATCAAGCGAGGCATAAAGCAAGGAAGTTACGTAATTCTACAAGACACCATTCTAACATCATCTACCCTCGAGCATGATTAACCCTGGCACATACATATATGCTCGTCACCTCATGTATGTATCACCCCCGCATGTAGCAAGCAATGGCAAATAGGAGGAAAAATTCCCTCAACAAAGTTAGGCAAAACACTTACCTCGATTCGGCTAACTCAACATTCAACTTAGCCTTTTCCTCTGCCAATTCGCCTCCGCTCGACTCAATCTAGCCCATGACTACTTGAATACATCACACAATGCAAGGGAAACCCATTTTAATAAATAAAGCTGTGATTGTTATTCAATTTCTAAAAAGTCAACAAAATTCAAACCCTGGGCCCGCCCGGTCAAAACTCGGGTTCAAGGGTAACTCATGACTACCAAGAGCCTCACGAGTCCAAATATGTGTTTTGTTTTCAAATCCGAGTCTTATTCAACTCTCAAAACTCAATTTTTTATTTTTCAAAACTTTGACAAAATACCCAAGTTTTCCCATAGATTTACCATGAATCTGATGTTAAATCTTGTATAAAGTTATGAAATATAGTTAGAAATTAATTAAAGATACTTACCCAATGATTTATATGAACACCTTTTCAGAGAATCGCCTCACCTCGAAGCTAGGGTTCAAAAATATGAAGAATGAAGAAAAAAATCGGAATCCTCAGCACTTAACAGGCTGCGGATATCGCATTTGTGATAGGGGGTTCGCAAATGCGACTCGGCAAATGCGAACAAATTATCGCAAAATCGAATATTGGAATTCCCTGCTGCCTTCGAAAATGCAACCAGAGTGTCGCAAATGCGAGCACTCGTCCTCCACAAAAGCGCCCACTAGATCGCATATGCGAACAAGCTCAGCTCAGGCATTCATCGCAAATGCGAACTCAACAGGCCTTGCAATTGCGGTCATTTCCTCGCAAATGCGAGTCTTTTCCTCAGCATCCCACCTTCGCAATTGCGATAGTCGCATTTGCGACAGAAACATCGCAAATGCGATGACACTAGAACTAGAAAGCAAAGATTATGAAAAATTGTTCCGAAATAAATCTCTATCTCATCCGAGCCCTCAGGGATCTAAACCAAATATGCACACAAGTCTAAAAACATCATACGGACTTGTTTGTGCGATCAAATCGCCAAAATAACACTTAAAAGTACGGATTTAGCATTAAAATCAATGAAATTCTCAAGAACTCTTAAAGTTATTATTTTCTCAACCGAAGGTCCGAATCACGTCAAATAAACTCTGTTTCTCACCAAATTTCCCAGACAAGGTTTATATATCATAACGGACCTGTACCGGGCTCCGTAACAAAAATACGGACCCGATACCAACAAATTCAAGCATTAAGCAACTTCTTTAAAACCATTTATTTTCTAGACTTCAATTTTAGTCAAAAATTCATCTCAGGTTAGGGATCTCGGAATTCGATTCCGAGCATACGCCCAGATCCCATATTTTACTACGGACCCACTGGGACCGTTGGAATACGGCTCCGGGTCAGTATACTCAAAACATTATCCAAAGTCAACTAAAATCACTTTTAAATTCCAAAAATTATTATTCTTCTAATTTTTCCACATAAAGGCTTTCTGGAATTACGCCCGAGTAGTGCACACAAATCGAGAAGGCCTAGAATGAGGCTCTAAAGGCTTCGAAACACAGAGTTTGGTTCTAAAACACTGTGCGAAGTGAAAATACTCCAAATGACCAGTCGAGTTTTTACATCCTCCACCACTAAAACACTCGTTCGTCCTCGAACGTTCCAGGAGTCTTACCAAAGCTACTAAATCACAGTGTAATCTCACTAAGCACAACCCGGGGGGTGATCCCACGTCACCCTGATCCACATAAACCCACCAACACAACATCATTAGAGATTCCTTTTTCAACCTTAGTCTGAAAACCTAAGAACCCAATCTCAATCATCCAGAATTCATTGCAAGACCCGAACCCCAAAGCTACACGCTGCACAAGTATGAACTAGCTGTATAAAATCATGACCATGACCCCAGATGTAATCACACGATTTACCCCATCACTTCAATACTCAAGGTAGGAAATGCCGACCACCATTACTGCCCAAAACAAATCTGGTGCCGATAGCAAACCTAATATAGATTAGAACCTCGTTCAAAACCTTCATGCCCCACCGATGATGAAAGAAACACGCATAACCGCTCAACCACTCATCTAATCAATAAGCCAAGAACTCACTCGCCCAACTAGGGCCATTGCCCAAATCCTCAACAAAATATAGTGTTATTCTTTCAAACCTTCTTTATCCCAATACAATAGCGCGAATCTAAGATCTAGAAACCTCATCTCAACTATTAAGCAAGTGAAGCAGGTAGGGAAATTTTAGCATTTTACTGTGCGCTATTCTCAACAAGGTGAAAGCAAAATACACGAAATAGAAATAAGGATCCACATTTCATCACTTTACCGTTGCGGCGTGCAACCCGATCCTATCATATCAATCCACATAAGGTACCCCTCGAGCCATAATACTCGGGCTCACTGATCACAGGTGCGTCAACATTAAGCACAACAGAGTGAAAAAAATATATAACTGTGGGGAAAATCATTAGGAACAACCAATACTGAGAAAGACAAGCATAACTATGGTGCAATAAGCAAATCAACATCACAACAACTATCTCTCCCATAATACCATGAGGTCTCAACCGAATCACAATATGCATGCGAAGAATCATGTAACCCCCACAACCCATTGTAGCTTAAGAGAGAAACATACGACATAAACCAAGGCGCGAATAACATCTACTCCGCTCGATGATATACATGTGATGACAACTGCGCAAAAACAAACAAATCCAGTTCGACTTAGGATACACATTCTCATTAGGCTCAAAAGCAACTCCCAAACCAATCTACAATCATCCTCAAACATATAATAAACCTTCCAAAAGTCTATGGAAACCATTCCCTAACACCTACTATTAATCACCCTATTTTCTACACTCTTTCAAAACTCGCGATCGAGGAATAGTCTGTCAACAAGAACATTCAATCTCTGAGACACACGAATACCAAAAATATTCACACCCAATATCAATACCGCTTCCCAAATAACTGACACGTAACTCATACTACATCACCCTTCGGAAATGCACCCATAAATAAAAACACAACGCGTCTTCCAACAGGCGCTCCGGCGAAACACATAGTGCCATCAAAGCCTTAAACACCGGAAATCGTCCGTACCATCAAGAACTCGTATCCTTCCCTTAAAAACTAACTGCAACCTTGTACATGCAACCGTTCAATCCCACACGGCGCATCGCTTCTAACATGCTAATTCGCAACACTACGAAAGTCTCACAGTCAACTCTAAACCATAAGCATTATAGCTCCCATACCTGTAGAAAACATTAACTTCGACCGTAGTCATAACCATGATAAGTTCTTCGAAACTCAGTAACACATTATCAAGTAATCATAACCAATCACCTCTAACTCAATCGAGTCATGTAGAATACCAACCCGAAAGTAGCTCAATCTGATATGAACGGCTTGAGGGAACTTCATGGGATTTCGAAACCATTTCTTGCGTCACTCCAACATTGACATGTAGACTCCTCTTGACAAGGAAACACCGCAGATCCAATTACCATTCTCTACCATTTTCAAGCCCACCCGCAAGTGAATTCAAAAAACCTTAAAGGCTACAAAGACCCGGAACTCTACAGAATCTTCTCGATAAGTACTCATCTTACTCTGATCTCCAATACACAACTAATACGCATCGAGCAACCCATGCTTCACCAACATATGACCATTTAAAGAAATAACCAAGCAATATCTCGGTCCGGAAACCAATACGATCCATGACCCTACAATCTGATTGTCATTAGCAATCTCCACCACTTAGCTCAAAGCCGTAGAACTCCTCATCAGCAACCCAAAGTACCATATCTTCACAACATGCATCGATACTACACGACTATTTAGCTGATTACTTCAAAACTCACGCAATGCTTATTATAGAACACCCTGAAGACTCTAACAAGCGCTTACCCATCATTGCAATAATCAAACAACTACGCCAAATGATTTGAAATGATATCATATTCACTCCACCAAATAGACACCTTATACGAGACACACAATTCAAACCCATCATGTAGGAGGTGGCCCACACTTCATATTCAAATCGACACCTTGCCATGAACTTACCTTAATCACAATAGCCAGGCCACCAACCAATCTTCCCAAATATGTGCTTACCAACCAAACATATGAACTCGCCTCATACCCCAAATGAACGACTAGAAGATTTAACATTGCATCTGCTTCTAAGGCTAGACAACACATTATGATGATAATCAAGCATCCATAGCCCGTCGTAATCTATCTGTAACATCACTGATCGTCGTGACATAGCGAATACTGAGTGCACAACATCAAACATGAGAGATTGAGAAGAGTCAAAGTAATAGGTTTCAAGCTGAAACGAAGTCGCACGATAAGGAAAGAGGAAAGGGAATTTTTTTCTAAATGCCTGGTAGCCTCCCGAAGATAGGTATGAACGTCATCATACCGATCCGCATACTAGAAACTTGCTCATGACTCGTAGATCTTAGTGCTCTGATACAAACTATCACAATCCAAAAATCACAGGTCATGATGGCACCTAACTTGACCCGCTAGGTAAGAAAATTAACAAAAAAAACAAACCAAATAAACTTAGAGAAAAATAAATTAGAATTTATCTGAACTTTTACAAATTTACCCAAGGGCTGGTAGTACGAATCATGACCTTCAAGGATTTAGGACATACAAAGCAAGTATAAATAATTACACGGTCTGTTTGAAAACTACATGAACATATTAATAATGTCTAAAACCACCATGGAAAAATGGCGGCTTCTATACAGAATACACGAACGTCTTCAGGGTCAGCCCCCCAACTTACTCAGCAGCACCGCTCCAATAGTCTGCACTGAATGTGCAGAAGTGTAGTATCGGTACAGCCGGCCCCATGTACCGGTATGTATCTCGACTAACCCCATCGAAGTAGTGACGAGATTTGTAGTTAAACGATACTCATTAATAAACACTGTAATGTAAACTAGAAATGGAACTGAAGGACATAATAATAGAATATAGTACACAATACGACTGTAACAAGTAATAACAGAGTACCAGAAAGAATCATAATTCAACAGTTTCCAACATATCAACCGGCCCTTTCCTTAGAAATAAAGCCCATGAACCACAACAATCACCCCATATACTTTCATAGTGTGATAAAGTACTCAAGACATCATATCTAACGGCACGACAACACCATTCATGCATTTATCTTATCCTTACCATATATGCATATCACAGTACCAACCAAATGATAGAAATACCGATAATAGAAATGACAAGGAAGGGAATGTGCAAGCAATAATAATAATCGAGAATGTACAAAAGAACATCAGTAACAAACTAAGCAAAGAGCACAGAGGTAATGACCATAATTAGGAAAAGGGGTTATAATTTCAATTAACTAGCATGATGAAGGCTTAAGTACAAATATATCAAACAAGAAGGAAACACATGATCTTCACAAGTTAACGAGTAAGGACATGAACAACACATCACAATTGAGATAGAGGTCAAGTACAGGACAATAATAACATATCACACAAAATAAAAAATTCCGACAATAACAACTCAAGGTAAAGGCGGAAATGTATACAGAAAAACAGATATCACATCATAATGCATGTCCCTTATCCTCACCTGCACGGAAACACCCTTCATGCTATGACCTCACAATATTAAAAGCATAACAATATAAATGAATTGTCACGGCATCATCCTTCATGCTTTTACTCACAATGACATGGAACAACATCACCCTTGTTCCTTTTAATCTCAATAATGTGGCACGACATCACCCTTCATGCTTTTACTCTCAATAATATGGCACGGTATCACCCTTCATGCTTTACACTCTTCCTCACATGATAATGAATATAAACAATAGCACGACATCACCCTTCGTGCTTTACACTCTTCCTTGCATGATATGAACATAAACAATGGTATGGCATCACCCTTCGTGCTTTACACCCTTCCTTACCAAGCATATGAATATCAGTAAAATGGCAATACATGAAGTATATATATCATCGAGGAGAGTGTTCAACGAATATTCCAAACTAAGTTCTCAATCACTGCTTTACCAGCCAACAATGATTCAATTAACCTCAAGGGCCATATAATTCATGTACTTCAATAAATCTCACAATTTATTAGCAACACAAGTATAGAATCCATCATCTCAAAATATCGATTGTAACAATGTAGTAGTGATCACGCATAGAGATGACCAAACTAGACACATCAATGTATTCCCCAAAATTCTATCAAATTTGATCAAGTTATAATAGGCTAGATCTTTGTTTCTGACATTATATACTACGTTTTTAATATATGCAAATAAAGCGAGGCATGAAGCAAAGAAGTTACGTAATTCTACATGACACAATTCTAACATCATCTACATCCGAGCATGATTAACCCCGGCACATACATATATTCTTGTCACCTCATATATGTATCACCCCAACATGTATCAAGCAATGGCAAGTAGGAGTAAAAATTCCCTCAACAAAGTTAGGCAAAATATTTACCTCGATTCGGCTAACTCAACATTCAACTTAGCCTTTTCCTCTACCAATTCGCCTCCGCTCGACTCAATCTAGCCCATGACGACTGGAATACATCACACAATGCAAGAGAAAACCATTTAAATTAATAAAGCTATGATTTTTATTCAATTTCTACAAATTTAACAAAAGTCAAACCCCGAGCCTACCCTGTCAAAACCCGGGTTCAAGGGTAGGTCTTGACTACCCGGAGCCTCGTGAGTCCAAATATATGTTTTGTTTTCAAATCCGAGTCTTATTCGACTCTCAAAACTCAAATTTTCATTTTCCAAAACTTTGACAAAATACCAAAGTTTTCCCATAGATTTCCCATGAATTTGAAGTTAAATCTTGTATAAAGTCATGAAATATAGTTGGAAATTGATTAAAGATACTTACCTAATGATTTGGTATGAAAACCTCTTCATAAAATCACCTTACCTCGAAGCTAGGGTTCAAAAATATGAAGAATGAAGCAAAAGCTCGGAATCCTCAGCACTTAACAGGCTACGGATGCCGCATTTGCGACAGGGGGTTCACAAATGCGACTCAGCAAATGCGAACAAATTATTGAAAAATGGAATATTGGAATTCCTTGATGCCTTCGCAAATGCGACCAGAGTGTCACAAATTCGAACACTTGACCTTCGCAAAAGCGGCCACTTGATCGCAAATGCGAACAGGCTCAGCTCAGGCCTTCATCGTAAATGCGATGCTGAGTCCGCAAATGCGAACTCAACAGGCCTCGCAAAAGCGGTTATTTCCTCGTAAATGTGAGCCTTTTCCTCAGCTGCCCAACTTTGCAAATGTGAGGCTGCTTCGCACTTGCGGTAGTAGCATTTACGCCGGAAACATCGCAAATGCGATGACACCAGAACCAGAAATCAAAGATTATGAAAAATTGGTCCAAAACCAATCCGAATCTCAGCCGAGCCCTAGGGGATCTAAACCAAATATGCACACAAGTCTAAAAATATCATACGGACTTGATCGTGCGATCAAATCACCAAAATAACACTTAAAACTACAGATTTAACATTAAAATCAATGAAATTTTCAAGAACACTTAAAGTTATTATTTTTCAAACTTAAGGTCCGAATCACGTAAAATAAACTCCGCTTCTCACCAAATTTCACAGACATGGTTTATATATCATATCAGACCTGTACTGGGCTCCGGAACCAAAATACGGATCCGACACCATCAAACTCAAGCATTAAGCAAATTCTTTAAAACCATCAATGTTTAGAAATTCAATTTTAGTAAAAAATTCATTTCTCGGGCTAGGGATCTCAGAATTCGATTTTGGACATACGCCCAGATCCCATATTTTTCTACGAACCCACCGGAACTGTCGGAACACGGGTCTGGGTTCGGGTCCGTTTACTCAAAACATTGATCAAAGTCATTCCAAAAAAATATTATTTCTTCAATTTTTCCAGATAAAGGCTTACCGAAATTATGCCCAAACAACGCACGCAAATCGATAAGGGATAGAATGAGGCTCTAAAGGCCTTCAAAACACAGAGTTTCGTTCTAAAATATCAAGCGAAGTGTAGATACTCAAAATGACCAATCAGGTCATTACAGATTTTGACCTATTTTCAGAGGTTTAAGGGTTGAAAATTTTGTCGAACATGTCGTGGGGAATGAACATGGACATTAGCAGGGGATTAGAGATACTGTTTCCTTTAAAAACAACTGTAGAAGGCTGAGAAGTTGAAAGATTTACAGTATGCTCCTTAGAAAAATTAATTAAGCATGAGAGCAAATATGGGAAAAGGGAATAGAGAATCGTTACCATACAATCGTTGTGAGAGAATCGTTGAGTAGATGAAGTATTGAGAAATCGTACGCCTACAAAATCGGTGTGGAGGTGAAGAGGTTTGGGTGTACTTTCATAGTGTGAACTAGAAAGGAAGATTATTGTTTGCTGAAATTGGTATTTGACTGTTGCAAAGATGACGATTTGACTGTTTCTCGACATCATAGAGAAGGTTGTTGGTTCTCGATATCATAGGAAAGGTTGTGATCCAGAAAGGAAGATGATTGTTTGACTGTTTGCATATTTGCTGAGAAATCGGTGATGAGAAACGACTAGGCGTTTTGGTGAGGATGACTGGAAGAAAGAACTTTTTGGTGGTGAAGACCTTGTAATTTCCGATCGATACTGTTGTACCCTAATTTTTAGGGCTTTACATATTTCGTAGTATTTTATTAGGTATAAAAACTAAAAACTAAAAAAATAAAAAATAAAAATCAGATGGTGGGCCCCTTTCATTTTAGCGGGTATAGAAAATTTGGGGGAAAAATAAAGAGGGAATTAATGACCGTAACGATAGATATAACCATTACTATAGATTGATTTATTTCTATGATTATACAAAACATTGAAATATATCTCTATCGGAAAAGTTTTAAGACTATTGGAAGGGCTTAGTTGCTAAGTGTCCTAGTAGTTCCAATAATTATTTGTAACGGTTAAAACCGTAACAATAGATCAACTATAGCAACGGTTACTGGTCCGTAGCAATAAAAAATGTTGCCATAGCTTCAATTTCTAGTAGTGTGTTAGATGATCCTGAAACTCACCTTTGACAAGCCCAACATAATATTTGTAGGATTTCACTCAAGATAGCCTTTCCAATCACGAAATTTTGCCTTAATATGATAGAAATATGCTATTTTGAAGTTCAGAAGGAAGTCTGAAATTAATGGACAGACTTAGGGACATAACCAGTATTTTCGGAATTGTCGCACTAGAAATTAAGCAATTGCAAAATCTTAGTTTCATCACACGAAACTAATCTGAAACCTCTTGGATACAAATCATATACGTATTTGAATCTTAAAACACGTTGGGAATCTGCTCGCGCATTAAAAACATCAAAAAGAGGTCATCTTGAGCAAACATTCTAACTTCGTCAAACACACCTTAATCACACTTGGACATTCCAGATTACAACCAAAATTTGCACATAAGTTCTAATAAACTGAATGAACCTACCCGAGGCTTAAATTCAACGATAGGAGTCTGATAACACCTAAGTCAACTCCCGTTCAAACCTATAAGCTCTCTAATTCTTCAAATTTCCAACTTTTGACAAATTGATCTAAAATATTCTAGGAGCATCCAATTCAAATATGAACACACGCCCAAGTAAAGAACCACCATATAAACCTACTGAAACTATCAAATCTAAATTCCGAGGTTGTTTACACAAAAGTCAAGCATTGATTAACTCTACAAACTTAATGCTTTCAAATTGAGAATCACTATATCAAATCAATCCTGAACCTTGCAAAAATCAAAACCACTATTTATGAAACTCATAATACATATTATGAAGCTACTCATGGTCTCAAAGGAATAAACGGAATGCTAAATCTCGAAACGACCCGACGGGTCATTACATTCTCCCGCACTAAAACATATGGACGTCCTCGAACGTACCAAGAGTCATTCCACAGCTGCCAAATTTTAATTCAACATAGACATACCCATGGGTGATCTCTCGTCACCTCAATCCATTTAATCCCATTAACAAAATCCTGACATAATATTCTTCCTTTCAACCCTAGCTTACCATCCTTAGAACCAAATTTCAACTTCTGAAACTCCCTCTACGATCCTATTCTTGTATTTATGTAATGTGTCAACCTCATCAAACCATAAGTATATTTCCAAAATATAGCCACACGATGTAACACATAACACTTATACTCAGAGCAAAATTTTCAGACTGCAATAACTGCTCATTACCAAACTCGATACCGATAATATACCTCATATCAAATAAAACCTTGTCCCAAATCTTCGCAACACTTCTAATGATGAAAGAAACATGTATAAACTCATAAGCACCCAACAGATCAACAAGTCTTGGAGTTCCCTCGCCCGACAAGAAACATTGTTAAATTACGAGCTAAATAATGACATTTTTCTGCAAAAACATACCTTATCCAAATCTGAATACACTAATTCTAGGTCCAACAACCTCATTCGCACAGTAGAAGACGCTCGATAACATGTCACAACAAATGCCATATGAAACCTCGTCTGACGCGGTCCGTGCGCCATAAAAGCAATAATCCAAACGTGACAAAATTGAAAAAAAGGAAACTTATCTCCCAATAACTAACAAAGTCTGTAGTATTCCTTCTCAATAGGTATAAGAGCATATATACGCCCAACTCAAATTGTGTATCAAGTAACGATTTAGCAAATCAACTCCACTCGGTCCGAATACCTAAATTTGCCAAACAAAACTGTAGAAATCACATGGTGCACTGACAGTCTAATAAATTTGATAAAATAAGTACAACCTTCTAGATTACATAGAATTCTCCCTGGTGACACATGCATAGTAAATGTTGCACTGTGTAACTAAATCACATTTGACATAGAATACGTATCCTCAATAGGATTACCGGTAGGCTTCCAAACTGATTCAGCATTCAAAAATAGGTAAATAGTCATGTCCCTAGAAAATATGATCTCTAAACCTCAAGATCACAAGAATCTTCATACTTGATCTCTAACTCATCCACTCGAAAGACTACGACGTCATTTATATATATATATATATATATATATATATATATATAAAAGCACCCCATAATGCATATTTATGTCAATATGCCGCGTCAAAAAGCAAAATCTGAACATCAATGGTTAGTTGTCGTAGACTTACGACAATCCTTAGCCAAATCAATCATAGATCCATTTCCAATGCGTCCTCTACACATACCCTTCTCAGGCGATAAAATATAGTAATATTATTCTCTTAAACACCTTCGACCTCTCATGATATTTCAAGCTCATGGTCGTTCTCCCAAAAATGAACTGCAATCTTACCACACAATGCCAATCTCACACGACTCACTAGAATTTCGCTATCAACTCTAAATCACAAGTAGGATAGTCCTCCTCATAAACACTACATCGACTAAAAACCTACCACTTAATCAATTTAGGAGAGAATCACAATACGCAACAAACATTTCATACCCATCATGAACTATTCAAAACCTATTTGAACATAACCAAGCCATTAGAACTAAACCCCTCTAAATCAACCAAGTCTCACAGGTCACCAAACCCAAATGTACCTCAAACCGAAATGCTCGCCCAACGAGATCTTCAATGAATTTGAAGTTGTTCCTTTGATCTCTCTAATAGTGCAACATAGAATCAGCGATGATACTTAAATATTGCAAGTCGCGGCACCATCAAATGAAAATATCAAATCTTCAACCACATATCGGAATCCAGGAAAACCTTAAGTACCACTTACTGAAACTTAAACCCGTAGAACCTTTTTCGAGGGTCATCCCTTCCGCTCTAATCTCGAATACATATCCAAAACGCCGAATGACTTGTGCTCCATTAGCACATAAATACTTATGAAGCAACCGAAAGATCATATCCACTAAAAATATCAAACCTAATTCATTCTAGAACCTTCATATATTAATAAAGCATATTACATCAATGTATCAAGCAAATTCCTTACTAAAATCATCCTCATGACACCCTTCTCAAATCATAGCTAAACCACAAGCACATTCTAGTCTAGGGTTTATAACAAAACATGCCCATATGACCTAATCATCGATAGTAGACTCCCCCACTTGGCTCAAAACCACAAAATACATCATATGATAACCAACCATACTTCTCGCGCTGTTCTTGAGCTGAATTCATCACAATCTCATGTAGCACTAGTCATAAGATCTTCCAAATCATCTATTCAGTGCATACTCATCCTCGTGACGGTCGAGCCGACTTTCTAAAGTGCATGGACGTGGTAGTACATGAATCCCACTGGATAGAAGAAAAGTTCTTCGTAGAATCCTCATAGAGATCATACAACCTCAAACCTTCTTGCATGAGATAACCCACATGCTTAACTTTAAATTGATATCTTCCTATGGCCATACCATGGTCACAACTATTATGAAATTAATTAATCTTCTCAAGGCTACACTCATCATCAACATAAAAGAATCCACTAAATTCAATGAATGGGCAACTGAAAGATCCACCAACACCTCCTCCTCTTAAGACTATACAACACATCGAGGCAATAATCAACTATCTGTTACCCTTTGCATACCATGCAAATCCTTCTCGTCAAATCCAAACCATTTAAACATAGTCCTCAAGCATATTGCCATCATGTCTCTCACTAAGACATCAATCCCACCACTAGGGACACAACTGGACATAGGAGTCAAAAATCACATATTCGCACACTTAATATGCCGAGCCCAAGCTACAGCCTAAGCCTATCCTTAAGTCTGCCATACTGTCCACTTTCATGACACAGAAAAACATCTAGCACCTTATCCATGGCATCACAAGCTATCGATGTAGTACTGATACTTAGTGCTCCACATCGGATACATACCGATGAGAAAGAAACTTAAGATTTAGGCTTCAAGCCGAAACAAAGTTGCATGATAGAAAAGGAAAAATGAGAAGTTTCCTAAATTTCCTATAGCCTCTCGAAGAGAAGTATGGACATCATCATTCCGAATCGCAAGACTCTACTAGACACTTGCTCATCACTCGTAGAATATATGAACCTAGAGCTCTAATACCAATTTGTCACGATAAAATATTCCACCTTGTCGTGATGGTACCTAACCCTATCATGCTAGGTAGATAATAAATAAATAACATAAGTCGAATGATTGATCAACAATAATCAAGCACTAAAATGGCGGAAAAATCCATACAACTATCCCAAGGAATGGTAGTACAAGTCATGAGCCACTAATATTTAGATTTAAAATGCTGGTACAAAGAAAATAAAATATCTGTTTAAATATACATAACAAAAGTGCAAATTCTCGTTTACCATGAAAAAGTGGTAGCTTTTATCTGGGATGTCGATACACCCTCTATGCTATCCTTCGTCATCCACAATAGTTAAGCTCTTAAAACGCAAGGTGTAACAACATAGTATGAGTAAAACTGATACTATGTACTTAGTAAGTATCTTGACTGACATTGGTGAATCAGTGGTGAGGTTTTTAAGTCAAACTATACTCACTAATATAACATGTGAAGTTCAAAAGAAAAATAGCTAGGGAAAAGACGAGTAACAGTAAAAAGATCAATTAAGAGAAGTAGTGAGCATGTTTCTCAAACCTAACAACCAAACCTTCCAACAAACCAAGTCTACGTAGAAGAAATGGTATCAAAAAAGTAACATAAACCATTACCACAAATCCGAATAACAGAAGGATTATGTTCAAGATATCAAATCAAATGGCATGGCAACACTCTTCGTGCATTTATCTCATCTTCACCAAGAACGAAAATACCTTTAGTGCGGTACTACTCTTTATCACCAAGCATATGTATAACAACACCAAGCATGGTAGAAGACATATAGATTATAGTGACAATAAAGTATAATGCATAGATGTAACAACAACAAGAAAGGTAGAAGACATGCAGATAATAGTTACAACATAGTAGAAGGCATATAGATAGTAACAAGTAAGGTAGAAAGCATATAGATAACAGTAACAACCAAGGTAGAATGCACATATGTAATAGTGACAGAAATGTAGGAGGTACATGAGTAGAAGTAAGAGACAAGATAAAATACACATAGGAGACAGTACAATACAAGATAAAATGCACATAAGTAATAGTAACAGACAAGTCATTATATACCTAATCAACAACAACTGACAATGTAGGTGGCATATAGTAAGAACAAAAAACAATGTAAGAGTTAAACGAATAATGTTAACATTCAAGGTAGAATACATATACATGTGTATGAAGGAAAGATAATCACAATACAATGCATGTATCCAATCCTCACCTGCACGGAAAATACCATCGTGCCATTATCTCTCATCCTCACATGCATGTAAACACCCGTCGTTCCAATATCACATAAAATCGTACAAACCACCCATCGTGCCAATATCACATCAAAGCGCACATAAACACCCATCGTGCCAATATCACACTTTCTCATAGCACGACAACAGTAGTGGTGCAATATAACTCATCCTCATCAAGCATATGTATATCAATACCAAGCAAGCTAAAATGCATAAATACAATCAAGATAAATGATTAAGTATAATACAGCCCATGGGAGACGAACATAACAATCGTACAAAAAGGCAAGCGAACCTTTAAAGATCCATTGATATCACTATGTGATCATGATATAAAGTATACCTATGGCCAAATTATGTTCCCATCACATTCATTAAAGATATCATAAGCTAAAACATACTCTCTAGCACAGATAAATGTACTCTTGTTATCATACAATCAAGTAAAAAGGCTTAGGTTAAGAAGATCAAATATTCCAACAAGGAATCATATTATCTACCCCGAGCACAGATAACCCTAACACATTCATTTACTCCCATCACCACGCATATACATCACCATTGCATGTAGCAAACAATATCATTTATTAGAAACAATACCTCAAACCAAAGTTAGCTAAGACACTTACCTTATCCGGCTAGTCTTCAAAATCAAATCGCATCAAAATCTCTCTCTATCCCTCCAATCATGCAAATTCAAACCAAATTGTTATACCACATATTTCCGTACGTAAAAGTACTCCTAAAAATCAGATGATGTAAGCTCGGAAATGAGATTATATTTGAATTTATATAAGTTAATTAAATTATGTTACCTTAGAGGCTACATATATTTAATATCGTTTACAACAAGTACCAAAAGGTTTGGAAGGTTTAAAATCTATATGAATTGGAGAAAATATGTTTCGCCGAAAGTCGGCTAGCTGGGAATGTTATAACCCGTACTTTTGGATGAGACTAGGAGTTCTTAATATGATAAGGTGGTTTTATTTTATGGTACTTAAATCATAAAATATTCATATGTTAAGCTTTGAAGTTAAACATGTTGTAAAAAAAGTCGACAAAAGTTATCGCAAGATCGTCCATAATCTTACTAAATTTTGGGTCTACTATCACTGAGCTTTTTTCCCAATATACTTAAATTTACGAGGCGAACTACCCATAAAATTGAAGATTTAGCAGTCTAAAAAATAAAGCATTAAACCGTTGTCGATACGACATCGATGTGGAGACATATTTGCGCTTTCACGAGACTACGCAGGTAACTCATATGGGAGCCACTTAGTCGGTGGACGACCTTCACCTATTTTATCTCGTTTCTGGGATAATATTTGTTCATTTTTGACCTCCTACGATCATCACACACTTAACACCCTCAAATACAGTTCCCCCAAGGGTTTAAACAAATTCCAAAAAATAAAGTACACCATAACCCAACATCAAAGTTAGCCAAAGGTGAAGAATAACCCATCTATGGTATTGTGATGTGAATAGGGATGATGGTGAGACACGTTAAGCTTAGGGTTTGAACTGTATCTACTTTCTAAGATATGTTTAACATCATGTTGGTTGTGTTTAAGGTTAATTACATGTTGGTTTTTGTGTTGGAGTGAAAGATCATAAGATAGCCCTTGAAAGGGGAAGATATGAATGACTTATGTTGTTATGCATGTCTATATGTTTATCAAGAGAATTGATGAAAGAAACATATGAAACTTGAGATTGGAAGTGAAGTTTAAGGTGTTTGGGTATTTGTGTACTCTTTTGCAAAGGTTTTGAGCTAGGTTTTGATATGATTTTGTTGGAATATCTTGGATATGTTGTTGTTGATGTTGTTCCTATTGTTTTGGTGCTGGTTTGAGTTGGATGGAAGTGGAATTTTATAAGGTAAATGAAGTCCAATTTTCTGTAAGTGGCCTACTAGCTTAGGTGCATGTTTGTAAGTCCTTATATGGAGATAACTACAAGTTTTATTTTCTTAATGTAGATTGAAGTCATATGTTAAACCATCAAGTAAACGACAAAGGAACGGTAAGGATAAACATTTCCTTCATTATAGCATGATCCTGTAACTAATTACATTTGATAACAAGACAACAATATAGCCGTCGGTAGCGACTTATATACATATCCGATCAGTTTGTGCAGTATGTTGGCGTTGTAGGCATGTATGTATATTATTTTAGTTTGTCAGTTTTAGTAGTTATGACGGCATTACCAGCCCAGCTTTAAACATATGTTCACTTGGAGCTGATCTCCTCTCAGTTTTGTATTTTATTTCACAAATTGTCCTGCATTGTGGCCTTGCCAGCTAAAGTATCACATTGATTGTTTAGAGCCCCTCAGTCTCAGGTTGGTACACTCGGTCAAGTGAGGCGCCGAGTGCCAGTTTTGCCTCCCCAGGTTTAGGGCATGACAAACTTGGTATCCGAGCAGGTATGTCCTAGGGAGTCTACAAGCCATGTCTAGTTGCGTCTTGTTTATAGATATATTGTGCACCATATTATACAAACAATAAGCTATAGGACATTTATGAGTGTCTTACCCTTCTTTCAAATCCAAATCATGCAATAGAGTTGAGTCGTAAGGGTTTTAGTTAGGACTTATGTTTGCTAATGACAAATAGATTCTTGCAATTAAAAGATTACAACTAGCCAGAAGGATAATATAGTTGTAGGTAAGGGCATTAGTAGAGAGAGTGTTCTTGACGACATGGCCTAGTTTGAGCCCCTATCAAATCGTGCATATCAGATGCACAAATTTCCTTCTTAAGACCCTAAGATGGGAATATCTAACAAACCCCGCGAATAGAATTCCAAGGGAATAGTAGGAGCTGAGAGTATATGTTTATATAGGTAAAAGAAACAAGGTGAAGAAGGGTACGATATACCCAGTTAGTGAATATTATCTGTTACAATTCCTGTAGAGAAATACAAGCATTCTGAGTTACTTTCAACAGTAACAAAGGTATGTATAATTGGCCACACCCATCTCCGTTAGGCTATATGGGAGCTAACAGATATATTTCAAGAGAATGTTTGGAGATAAGAATCTAGCTGCGATTAGAGTAACCCATAATGGCTGATGGATTGTTAGCATTACCTGACATTTCCTAAAGATATTACAAAAGTAATAATAGTTCTCTTTGTGAGACACCTAGGTGGTACACTCTAGAATAGTACAATCATATATGAATATTACAATATTTAGAAAAATCAGAAGATAGGCACTAAAATCCTAGAAGGGATAAATATTTACCCTAGTATGACACATGACCCTGGAAAAGAGAGAATGTTAGGCGACCCGAAGAGTAGTGTCTAACGACCCGACCGGTCGTTCCGTGAGATTAGCCCCGTTTTCCCCATTTCTGCTTTTTTTTGGGTTGTTTAGCTCATTTATGTTGTGTTGGGTCGATTGACTCGGGTTCGGAGTGATTGTGGAGAGAGATGGGACACTTAGTCTCTTAAGATGGTTTAATAGTTTGAAAAGTCAACAGGAAGTTTACTTATTGGTAAATGATCTTGGAATGTGGTTTTCATGGCTCGGATAGCTTCTTTAGGTAATTTGGGACTTAGGAGTGTGATCAAAATTTTGTTCGGAGGTCAGGAGTAGAATTAGGCTTGAATTGGCAAAAATGGATTTTTGGCGATTTCGGTCGGTAGTGGAAAATTAGCTATCGGGGTCGGAATAGAAGTCCAAAAGATGGAATAGTTCAGTAGAGTAATTTTGGATATATGTGCAAATTTTCAGGTCATTCGGACGTGGTTTGGTTGGTTTCGGCATCATTGGCGAATTTGGGAAGTTTAGAAATCCTTAGTCTTGAATTATGGATTAATTTGGTGTTTTGATGTTATTGTTAGTGTTTCGAGGGTTAGACTAAGTTCGGGTAATGTTATATGAGGTATTGGTATTTTGGGTTGAGGCCCCGAGGGGCTCGAGATGATTTCGGATGGCCGTCGGCGAGTTTGAAAGTTGGAAAAGGTTGCTGGTGCATTTTGCTCTGGTGTTCTGCAGATGCGAAAGAGTGACCGCAAGTGCGTGTTGGCAATCGCAGGTGCGGAAAGGGGTCGGCTGGGTAGGAACCGCAGATGCGAAAGTTTAGCCGCACCTGCGAGCCCGTATGTGTGGTAGGTGGAATGCAGGTGCGAAAACTTGGGCCTTAAGTGAGAATCGCAGGTGCGCACCTTGGGCCGTAGGTGCGGGTCCGCAGGTGAGAGGAAAGGCCCGCAGATGCGGCCAGCGCTGGGAAGAACCTTTAAATAGATGCCTTCGCGAAATTTGGTCATTTTTTCCACCATTTGTGTTCGAACTTGGAGAGTTTTGAGAGGAATTGAAGAGGGATTCGAGGGTTAACACCTAGAGGTAATGTTTTTGAACTCAATACTCGATTCGATGATGATTTCTAACTTATTAGACCAGAAATTTATGGGGATTAAGGGTTAAAATAGGGGGATTAGGGCTTGAAATTGGAGACTTCGATTTGAGGATTTAGGGGCCGTTTGTTGTCGGATTTGGATGTATTTGGTATGTATGAACTCGTGAGAGTGTAAGGATTCTAGTTTTCAGGATTTTTATCGGATTTCGAGACGTGGTTAGGGGGTCATATTTGGCCAATTTCGGGATTTTTGGTGTAAATTGATTGTTTTCGCATGAATTTTATTCATTTCTCATGTATTGATGTTATGGTACTGACTTTGGTTAGGTTCGAAGCGATTGGTGGCTGAGTCTAGAGGCAAAGGCATTGTGAACTAGGATTATTGCCCAGTTTGAGGTAAGTAACGCTTTCAAACTTGGTTCTGAGGGTTCAAAACCCCGAATTATGTGTTATGTGATCAGAAATGGGTGACGCACATGCCAAGTGACGATCATCCGGGCGTGCACCATGAGATTTGTGACCTGGTTTATTCCATGGCACCGTTTAGTAGTTCTTTATGGATTGTTATATGTGCTTCTATCAATGTGGTTAATGTAAACATGCTAGAAATCATGCTAAGTACTATGTTAGGGTTTCACCCCGATATTGTTAAGACCCGAGTGATCATTTATTGCTGTTATCTCATGTGTTTCATAGATATTATATACTAAGTCTTGTATAGCATATCATATCATGTCTCAGTCTGGGTAATTGTTGAGTTTACACCTTATATCATTGATTCGGTGTAGTTCATGCTTTGTGAGGCCATGTGAGCGAGACTTGAGAGTGATGACTGAGTGAGGCCGAGAGCCTGATATTAAGTGACAGATATGGGATCGGGCTGCATGCCACATCATGTTATAGTGATTATGCCTGGATCTGGCTTATGATAGCGCTTGGGCTGTAGGAGCCCCTCCGGAGTCTGTAACATACCCCTAGTGAGCGTAGTGATGATATCGAGGGATGGATCTTCGCTGGACATGGATCTTGTCCGAGAGTTTGTATCTGGAGATGAATCTTCTCCGTAGGGGCTGGATTGTCCTTCCTCAGTATTGAGTGGCTACTATCACGTGTGCGTATATATTGTGGGATGGATCTTCCCTGGGCCATGAGAGCCATATACAGTACTGGGTGGACTTGCATGTGAGAGTGGGATCAATATGTGCATTTTCATACAGCTGATACATTGGCATGTAGAGTATACTGATTTATATATGATTTACTGTTCGAAACTGAACTTATCCTATATTTTTATCTTTTAGATAATTGTGAACATGCCTAGAATTTGTACATTGTTTCTTGTTATATCTACTGAGGTTTAGTTCGTCACTACCTCTCATCCCATAGTTTGGGTCTGTTACTTACTGAGTTGGTGTACTCACGTTACCCCCTGCACCTTGTGTGCAGATCCAGGTACATCGGGACCCAATAGCGGTTGTTGATCTGTTGATTGAGTTTGAGCTGGAATCTTCAAGGTAGTACCTGGCGATCGCAACCTCGTTTTCTCCTTCCTTATCTCCCTTTCGTACTTTATTATTTCAGACAGTATTATGTTAGTTTTGTATCTCGACATTGTAGTTATAGTAGCTCATGACTCGGTGGAACCAGTGCTAGGTTTATTTTTTGTGTCTTAATGATTTTTTGACTTTTAAATGTTTTATGAATGAGACCTTAGCTATAAATACAGTGATTTTTCTTGAAAGGAATTTGAATTAATTGAAGTGTGTGGCTTGCCTGATTCCACGATAGGCACCATCACGATTGGGCGTTTTGGGATCGTGACTAGTTGTTATTAGAGCCTAGGTTACATAGATCCCACGAGTCATGAGCAGGTTTAGTAGAGTCTTGCGGATCGGTACGGAGACATCTGTACTTATATTCGAGAAGCTGCAGAACCTTTAGGAAAAATCTCACATTCTTCAATTCAATCGTGTGAATCTATTAATTTTGGAAACTAAACTTTTATTGTTTCATTCTCCCATAGAAGGTGAGGACACGCGGGACCAGACAGGGCGATCAGCCACCAGTGGGACCCACGAGGGGTCGAGGCCGCGGTCGAGGTCGTGGTATAGGTAGAGGCGCAACCCGCACAGCTGCGGGGCGGTACCTATAGACCCGCCTGTTGCTCCAGATCAGGCTCCAGCTACAGATGTCCCAGCAGGACTGACCCAGCCACCGACCGTGCCTATTGTTATTTCGGGTCTTCAGGAGACCTTGGCCTAGATTCTGACCCAAACAGTCAATGTTTCTAGGAAAACCGCTAATTCTCAGGCTGAGGGAGGCACTCAGACTCTTGCTGCCCCATACACCTGAGCAGGTCATTCAGGGACTCCAGACATCGGGGGCAGCTGCCGCCCAGCCGGTTGCACCAACTCAAGTTTTTGTGGTTCCAGTTATTGATGACGATGAGCTGCGAGGTTGAAGAGATTTGGTAGACTTCAGCCTCTGACATTCAGTGGTGCTGAGGGCGAGGATGCCCAGGGTTTCTTAGACAAGTGTTAGAGGATGCTTCATACTGCAGGGATATTGGAGACCAGTGGGGTCTCGTTTACTACTTTCCAGTTTTTAAGAGTTGCATTTACTTGGTGGGAGTCTTATGAGAGGCGTAGGCCCGTTGGTGCAGCGTCCCTTACTTGGCAGCAATTTTCCACTCTCTTCTTAGAGAAGTATGGTCCACAGTCACGTAGAGAGGAGTTGCGTAGACAGTTCAAGCAGTTGCGTCAGAATGAGTTGTCTGTGATGCAGTATGAGATGAGGTTTTTAGAGCTAGCCCGTCATGCTACAAAGTTAGTCCCTATTAAGCGAGAGAGAGGATTAGGAGGTTCATGGATGGCCTAACTTATCAACTCCGTATTTTGATGACCAGAAAGAGAGTATCGGGTGCTACGTTTGAGTAGGTTGTTGATATTGCCCGGGATATTGAATCAGTTCGCCGCCAGGAGGGAGAAGAGAGGGAGTCCAAGAGGCCTCAATGATCTGGTAGTTTTAGTTGTGCTCCGTTGAGGGGTTAGTTTCAGCATAGCCGAGGCCGCCCATTTAGGCTTCCTCAGTTAGATGACCTAGTTTATAGCGGTGCATCATCGGGACATGGTCCCCATAGTTCTCATCCAGACCGCTCTTCATTCACTGATCTTCCAGCACAGAGTTCGTCTCGAGCACCATCGGTTCAGGTTTCCTCTATGCATGGTTCTTCTAGTGGTTATCCTGGTGCTAGGGGTTATCCTGGTGCTAGGGGTTCCCTTCGGTCCCCACTGTCATTTTTCGAGAGGGGTTGTATTCAGTGTGGGGATCCGGGTCATATCAAGAGGTTTTGTCCCTGTCTTTCAAGAGGTTCATCGTAGCAGAGGAGTCAACCATCAATTTCGGCACCAATTACTTTATCACCCGCCCAGCCAGTGAGGGCTAGGGTGGGGGTCAGATAACTAGAGGTCGTACTAGAGGGGGAGGTCGATCGGGTGGTGGCCAGGCTCGTGTTTATGTACTTCCAGCTAGGCCAAATGCTATGGCCTCAGATGCATTAATTACAGGTATTGTTTCAGTTTGTCACCGAGATGCTTCGGTCTTATTTGATCCTGGTTCCACGTATTCTTATGTTTCATCATATTTTTCCCATTTTCTAGATATGCCCCGTGAGTCCTTAGTTATATTTGTTCATGTGTCGACTCCAGTAGGCGATACTATTATTAGGGACCGTGTGTATCGGTCATGTGTGATATCTATTGGGGGTTTGGAGACCCGAGTGGATATGGTATTGATTAGAATGGTTGACTTTGATGTGATATTGGGCATGAATTTGCTATCTTCGTGTCATGCTGTTCTAGATTGTCACGCTTAAATCGTGACCTTGGCGATGCCTGGATTTTCGAGGGTTGAGTGGAGAGGTTATATTGATTATGTGCCTAGTAGGGTGATTTCATACCCGAAGGCTCAGCTTATGGTGGAGAAAGGGTGTCTGTCTTATTTGGCTTTTGTGAGGGATGTCAGTGCTAAGAATCCCACTATTGATTCTGTTCCTTTGGTTTGTCATTTTTCTGATGTTTTCCCCGCAGACCTACCGGGCATGCCGTATGACAGGGATATTAATTTTTGTATTGATTTGGTGCCATGCACTCTGACTACTTATATTCTACCGTATCGTATGGCACTGGCGGAGTTTAAGGAATTTAAAGAGCAGCTTTCGGCCTAGTGTGTCACTTTGGGGTGCACCGGTGTTATTTGCGAAGAAAAAGGATGGTTCCATGAGGATTTGTATTGACTACAGGCACTTGAAAAAGGTTACAGTAGGGAATAAGTATTCGTTGCCTCGTATTGATGATTTGTTTTACCAGCTTCAGGGAGCCAAGGTGTTCTCTAAGATTGATTTGAGATCCGAGTATCATTAGCTGAAGATTCGGGATTCGGATATTCCGAAGATGGCTTTTAGGACACATTATGGCCATTATCAGTTTTTGGTGATGTCTTTTGGGCTGACCAATGCCCCAGCAGCGTTCATGCATTTGATGAACAACGTGTTTCAGCTATATTTTGATTCCTTTGTTATTGTGTTCATTGATGAAATCCTTGTGTACTCTCGTAGCCAGGAGGAGCATGCTGAGCGTGTAAGAGTTGTATTGCAGAGGTTGAGGGAGGAGAAACTTTATGCAAAATTCTCTAAATGTGAGTTTTGGCTTGGTTCAATAGCTTTCATGGGGCACATGGTGTCCGATGAGGGTATTCAGTTTGATCCGAAGAAGATAGAGGCAATGCAGAGTTGGCCAGACCGTCATCAGCTACAAAGATTAGGAGCTTCCTTAGTTTGGCGGGGTATTATCGTCGCTTTGTGGAGGGGTTTTCTTCTATTGCTTCGCCCTTGACTAGATTGACCCAGAAGGGTGCTCTATTCAGGTGGTCGGACGAGTGTAAGGAGAGATTTCAGAAGCTCAAGGCTTCCTTGACCTCAACCCCAGTGTTGGTACTTCCATTAACTCCAGGTCCTTATACCGTATATTGTGATGCCTCGAGGATAAGCGTTGGTTGTGTATTGATGCAGGCGGGTAGGGTGATTACCTATGCCTTGCTCTAGTTAAAGACTCATGAGAAGAATTATCCGGTGCATGATCTTGAGTTAGCATCCCTTATTCACGCCTTGAAGATTTGGTGTCATTATCTATATGGGGTTCATTGTGAGGTTTTTACTGATCACCATAGTCTGCAGCATTTGTTTAAGCAGAAGGATCTGAATTTGCGTCAGAGGAGATGCTTGGAGCTTCTCAAGGACTATGATATCACTGTTCTATACAATCTGGGGAAGGCTAATGTAGTGGCCGACGCCTTGAGTCGCCGAGCAGAGAGTTTGGGGAGTCTAGCATATCTTCCACAAGCAGAGAGACCTTTAGAACTTGATGTTCATACCTTAGCGGGCCAGTTTATGAGATCGGATTTATCGGAGCCCCGCCGGGTATTGGCTCGCGTAGACTCCAGTTCTTCTCTTTATGTCCGTATCAGAGAGCGCCAGTATGATGACCCACATTTGCTGGTCTTTCAGGATAAAGTCCGGCGAGGTGATGCAAGGGATGTAGTTATTGGTGACGATTGTGTTATAAGGATGCAGGGTCGGATATGTGTGCCTAATGGAGGTGGGTTTCGCGAGTTGATTCTAGCAGAGGCCCACAGCTCTCGGTACTTTATTCATCCAGGTGCCGCGAAGATGTATCAGGATCTGAGGTAGCATTATTGGTGGAGGCGGATGAAGAAGGATATTGTTGGATTTGTAGCTCGGGGTCTCAACTGTCAGCAGGTCAAGGATGAGCACCAGAGACCCAGTGGATTGCATCAGAGGTTGGATATTCCAGAGTGGAAGTGGGAGCGGATCACCATGGACTTTGTAGTTGGGCTCCCACGGACATCGAGGAAGTTCGATGCTATATGGGTTATTATGGATCGACTGACCATGTCCGCGCACTTCATTCTTGTTGGTACTACTTATTCTTTGAAGTGGTTAGCTGAGATTTATATTCGGTAGATTGTTCGATTGTATGGCGTTCTGGTTTCCATCATTTCTGATAGAGGTGCTCAGTTCACATCGCAGTTTTGGAGGTCCGTGCAGAGAGAATTGGGTACTCAGGTTGAGTTGAGTTCAACATTTCATCCTCAGACGGACAGGCAGTCCGAGCGCACTATTCAGATTTTGGAGGATATGTTGCGTGCTTGTGTTATTTATTTTGGGGGTTCATGGGACCAGTTTTTGCCACTTGCGGATTTTGCATGTAATAATAGTTATCAGTCGAGCATTCAAATGGCTCCGTACGAGGCTTTATATAGGAGGATGTGTAGATCTCCGGTTGGTTGGTTTGAGCCGGGTGAGGCTAGGCTCTTGGGTACATATTTGGTACAGGATGCATTAGATAAAGTGATGTTGATTCAGGAGCGGCTTTGCACGGTGTAGTCTAGGACGAAGAGCTATACGGACAGGAAGGTCCGGGATGTATCTTTGATGGCCGTGGAGAAGGTTCTGCTGAAGGTGTCACCCATGAAGGGTGTTATGCGGTTCGGGAAGAGGGGCAAGTTGAGTCCCCGGTTCATTGGGCCTTTTGAGGTGCTTCAGAGGCTTATAGACTTGCTCTGCCACCTAGCTTGTCGAGTGTGCAGCCGTTATTTCATGTTTTCATGCTTCGGAATTATGTTGGTGACCCGTCTCATGTGTTGCACTTCAACTCAGTTCAGCTAGAGGGTGATATGTCTTATGAGGTAGAGCTAGTAGCCATTTTGGGTCGTCAGGTCAGAAAGTTGAGATCTAAGGATATAGCTTTAGTGAAGGTGCAGTGGAGAGGGCAGTCGGTGCAGGAGGCCACCTGGGAGACTGAGTGGGAGATGCGGAGCAGATATCCTCACCTATTTGAGACTCCAGGTATGTTTTTAGACCCGTTCGAGGACGAACGTTTGTTTAAGATGGGGATAACGTAATGACCCTACCGATCGTTCCGTGAGATTAAGCATGTTATCACCTTTTCTGCTTCATTTTGTGTTGTTTAGCTCATTTATGTTTTGTTGGGTCGTTTGGCTTGGGTTCGGAGTGATTGTGGAGAGAGATGAGGCACTTAGTCTCTTAAGATGGTTTAATAGTTGGAAAAGTCAAACGAAAGTTGACTTATCGGTAAATGATCTCCAAATGTGGTTTTCATGGCTCGGATAGCTTCGTTAGGTGATTCCGGAGTAGAATTAGGTTGAATTGGCAAAATTGAATTTTTGGCCATTTCTGGTCAGCAATGGAAAATTAGCTATTGGGGTCCGAATGGAATTTCGGAATTTGGAATAGGTATGTAGAGTCATTTGGATGTTTGTGAAAATTTTCAGGTCATTCGGACGTGGTTTGGTTGGTTTCGAAATCGTTGGCGAATTTCGGAAGTTTAGAAATCGTTAGGCTTGAATTATGGATTAATTTGGTGTTTTAATGTTATTATTAGTGTTCGACTAAGCTCGGGTGATGTTATATGAGGTATTGGTATTTTTGGTTGGAGCCCTGAGGGGCTCGGGATGATTTATTCACCACAGGTACATGTTGGCCATCCCAGGTGCGGAAAGGGGTCAAATGGGGAGGAACCGCAGATGCGGAAGTTTAGCCGCATCTGCGAGCCCGCAGGTGCGGTAGCTGTAGCACAGGTGTGGAAATTTGTTCCTTAAGTGAGAATCGCAGGTGCGCACCTGGGACCGCAGGTGTGGGTCCGCAGGTACGAGGAAAGGCCCGCAGATGTGGCAAGCGCTGGGCAGAACCTATAAATAGATGCCTTCGCGAAATTTGATCAGTTTTCCACCATTTGTGTTCGGACTTGGAGCTTTTTGAGAGGAATTGAAGAGGGATTCAAGGGGTAACACCTATAGGCAATGTTTTTGAACTCAATACTCGATTCTACGATGATTTCTAACTGATTAGACATGAAATTTATGGGGATTAAGGATTAAAATTGGGGGATTAGGGCTTGAAATTGGAGACTTTGATTTGAGGATTTGAGGGCCGTCTTTTGTCGGATTTTGAGGTATTTGGTATGTATGGACTCGTGAGAGTGTAAAGTGTCTAGTTTCGCAATTTTTATCGGATTCTGAGACGTTGTCCCGGGGGTCAGGTTTGGCAATTTTGGCAATTTCGGTGTAAAATTGATTATTTTTGCGTGGGTTTTATTCCTTTATCATGTATTGATGTTATGGTACTGACTTTCGTTAGATTCAGAGCGATTGGAGGCCGAGTCTAGAGGCAAAGGAATTGCGGAACACTTCCAAACATTGTTCTGAGGGTTCAAAACTCCGAACTACGTGTTATGTGATCAGAATTGGGTGACGCACATGCCAAGTGGCGGGCGTGCGGGCGTGCACCGTGAGATTTGTGACCTGGTTAATTTCATGGCACCGTTTAGTAGTTCTTTATGGATTTATATCTGTGCTTCTATCAATGTGATTAATGTAAACATGCTAGAAATCATCCTAAGTACTATGTTAGGGCTTCACGCCATTGTTGTTAAGACCCAAGTGGTCATTTATTGTTGTCATCTCATGCGTTTCATCGATATTATATACTCAGTCTTGTCATAGCATATCATATCATGTTCAGTCTCAGTAATATTTGATTTTTACCTTTTATCATTGATTCAGGCTAGTTTATGCTTTATGAGCCCATGTGAGCGAGACTAGAGAGTGATGACTGAGTGAGGCCGAGAGCCTGATATTGAGTGACATATATGGGATCGGGCTGCACGCCTAACATGTTATAGTGATTATGCCTGGATATGGCTTATGATAGCGCTTGGTCTGTAGGAGCCTCTCCGGAGTCTCTAACACATCCCCAGTGAGCGCAGTGATGATATCGAGGGATGGATCTTCGCTGGACATGGATCTTGTCCGAGTGTTTGTATCCGGAGATGGATCTTCTCCGTGGGGGCTGGATTGGCCTTCCTTAGTATTAAGTGACTACTGTCACATATGCGTATATATTCCGGGATGGATCTTCCCTGGGCCATGAGAGCCATATACAGTACTGGTTAGACTTGCATGTGAGAGTGGGAGCACTATGTGTATTATCATACAGTAGATACATTGGCATGTAGAGTATACTGAGTTATATTTGATTTACTGTTCGAACCTTAACTTATCCTGTATTTCTATCTGTTAGATAAATGTGAACATGCCTAGATTTCTGTAAATTGTTTCTTGTTATATCTACTGAGGTTTAGTTTGTCACTACCTCTTAGCCCATAGTTTGGGTCTGTTACTTACTGAGTTGGTGTACTCCCGTTACCCCCTGCACCTTGTGTGCAGATCCAGGTACATCGGGACCCGGTAGCGGTTGCAGATCTGTTGATAGAGTTTCAGTTGGAGTCTTCGAGGTAGCAGCTGGCGATCGTAGCCTCGTTTTCTCCTTCCTTATTATTTCAGTCGTACTTTATTATTTCAGACAGTATTATGTTAGTTTTGTATCTCGACATTGTAGTTATAGTGGCTCATGACTCGGTGACACCAGTGTTGAGATTCATTTTTTGTGTCTTAATGATTTTTTGACTTTTAAATGTTTTATGAATGAGACTTTTGCTACAAATACAATGATTTTTCTTGAACGGAAATTGAATTAATTGAAGTGTGTGGCTTGCCTGATTTCACGATAGGCACCATCACGACTGGGTGTTTTGGGGTCGTGACACAGTGAGATGGAGTAAGGGGAGCTAAATGTGAAAGAACGTTTTGTCAAAGTTTTTAGAATAAAGTAATAGACAGAGACATGAGCATGAGAATAAAAAAATATAAGTGAATCATTATGAGTAAGATGTGATAAATGGGTGATAACGGTAAAGCAAAATATGACAGGATGACACAGTCTACAGTCAAGTGAAGTAAAAGACAAGAGGAGACATGCAATGCGACTATAAATGAGTGTAAACCATAAATTCATATCCTTATTTTGGAAAATGAGTTGGTGACTCTAACATGATTCTTCAAAAGCTATGTTAGACCCCTCAAAGTAATAGAAATCAGTATGGGCTAGTAAACAAAATAAACCAAACATGAATTAGGGACTGGATGATTTGATAATAGTCGACATCGTGAGTATCTCAAAAAACGTGTTCCGAAAATAGTAGAACGGACAACAGAAGAATAACCTTTAAAGGTCATTCAGGAAGATGCCTCCCTTTAGCGAGTACTGTGAGCACAAGGGTACAAAAGTAAGTAACTAAGGATGAGTATAGGCGAGTAAGAACATCAAAGATTCCATCGGGTATATGATTTAATAAGTTAATAGCTCTACAAGAGTCAAAAGGTCTTCCCTACGTACTATAATGAAAGACTAACTGAGGAAACACGGAAGAAGTTTTCCACCAAAGCATAACAACCAGAATTCGATGTTATAGAAGAAATGATCTTGTAACAACAATCTCATTAGAAAATTGTATGCAATCCATAAGTAAGTGGAACCCATCGTGACTAATGAAAGGGAAGTAAAATCAAAAGTAATATTCGAGATTATATGAGTTGCAGGAAATCCCAATATGTGTGGGAACTAACATAAGCCAAGTATTCATACAACAAGTGGCAAAACGATCAGAAAAAGTAATTACTTATAATTAAAGACAAAGAGAATGCACGAAAGGATTTATTCAATCTATTACCCAGAGTTAGTTAAGTTATGAACATACTTAAGATTTTGGAGTATTATCCATTCAGCATATATATTGACATTCATACAGCTATAAGAGTCTTCTGTAAATTATTAAGAAGAAAGAATTGAATCCACGTTACATATAAAGTCTTGAGTTGTTAAAAGATTATAACATGAATATTTCATAGCATCTACAAAATGTTAATGTAATAACTAAGACCCTGAGGCACAGATTGGAAGACAACTTAAGCCTATTTAAAGGCTGAGAGAGAAGAGGAATCTCGAGAGTTACATCAACTAAGAAAATTAGGAGTCTGAGTAATAGACCCAGATAGTTATACAAATCATGACTCGGAACATTGAAAAATTACTCTTAATAGCATAAGTACAAGAGAGATCGTACAATAGTCATATTCTATAACAGCTCTACGATAAAGTCAGTCAGAAGAGTATTAGCCTTAAAGATAACAAAAGATGGAGTGATTATGAAAGGCTAAATATGTGCCCTCACTGTTGCAGGACTCTGAGACATTACGATGGAGAGGGAGAATCATTATTATTATTCTAATAAAGAACACAAACGACATCAATATCATAATCTATAATAATAAAGAAATAAGAAAGCATGATTTGAGAGGACCAACATCATGTGGTCGTTACTTCAAAGATAATCATGGACTATAAAGTATAACATGGATGAACGACTTTTGAGATCGACAGTTCGGTTCAGAAGTGTCTATTTATGCTTAAAAATAGAAATTTTGCTAGCTTTTACAGAATTACGACGATTTAAAGGATCAAGAATGTGAGTGAGCTAAGATGACAAGTCAAGTATAAATTTTTGGAGATCGAGATAAGTCATGAGACTAGAATACGAGGTTAAGAAGTTGAAGCTTATCCTAAATGACTCACTCCTGAAGTGGAGCAGAGATATATGTTTACCTCTATACAATGTGCGACAGAAGGGTTGAATAGCAATGCTATAAGTATAAAGCTTACAATGAAGCTTAAGAATATTTAATCGAGGAACTATGAGCACCAATGTGAGGATTGTATTTGGTTTTAAGAGCATCAGAAGAAACATTATACGATGGCCAAGGTGTTGATACCCAATTTTCCTCAAATTAGTTTCAGACTTGCATATATACCTCAAAATCACTTTTCCTAATAATTGGCATTTTTCCATAATTTTATCAATTTATTTTTCTATTTATTTAGTGATTTATCTTCAATAATTATTCATAAATCGCATTAAGAATAATTTCAAATAATTTCCTGGCTTAATATACCATTCTAGTCCTGTCAGGATTTAATTCTTTCATAAATTAGCCAATTTTGGCATTATTTTATTATAATTACAGTAATATTACAATTATAGCCTAATCGTATATTTTATACCATTTTAATCACTGATTAGCCATTTTATATTTTTTATGTTATCTAATTACCTTAATTGTATTTATTTAACCTCAATTTCGTTTTTAATATAATTATTAGCTACTTTTATTTAATTATTTATTTATTTTAATGGGTATTTAACTTATAGCCATTTCTTAATTTCAATTTCAGTCTTATTTACAAAAACCCACAGCCTAATTAAACAGACCCAACAACCCAGGGCCCAATGCCTAAATACCCGACCCAATCCCCCGTTTCAATCTGAGCCGTTGATTAAGTCAAATCAACGGCCCAGATCAAAACTTACCAAAATTAACTAAGACTTACCCCCCCTCCGACCTCTCATTTGTCCGTTCGCTCATTCTTTCTCTATCTTTCTCTGGTTCTCTCTAGAACCTTCCCTTGCCTCCTCCCTTCGATGAAGTTCGTTCGTCTTCTCCGGCTAGTCCCCTCGCCGGAAACTATGGCCTCCCATCATCTCCTGGTTACTGCTTCATCCTACACCGGTCTAATGACACCCTAAGTCCCTCAGGCGAACCTGAAGCGGTTCACTCACCTCTCATGGTCCCTCATGCCATTTTTCGGCCACCTCCGGCCATCTGAGTAAGAGCTACTACTTTCCCGGCTAACGCCGACGATATCTTTTAGGTTTTTTTTGTTTCTCTGGGTCCTATGAAACCCTAACTCCTGATATCTTTCCGATTTCTTCTAGATCTGCCTTGGATCTATGTATATCGTGAAGCTTTTTACATGTTTTTCTTTGAAGAACCTTCCTATTTTAAATGATCTTTCATCTTCAAACTTGGGTTTCATAACCCTTTCTTTTAAATGGTTTTCATATGATTTTCCAGTATTCTCTTAAGATTTCTATTGTGTTTAATGATTTTATTGAAGTCTCTCTCTTTATCTGAGTTGTGTTAAGAAAACCCTAATCTAAACCTTAGGTCTCTGAATACATGTTTGCATATGTTTCTGACTTTCTTACTCTCTCTACGTGCCTCCATGTTTACCCTGTAATACAAATGAATCCCTAGCTTGTATGATTTTACTCTACTGAGATTTCTAGGGTTTCAGAGTTCTTGAACATTGTCTATTTAATTCTTGTTATTTTTTCCTTTAGCTGATACTGGCCTTATTTGAATCCTTGATTCCCGCGGATTAGTATCCTTCACTGATCCCTTAAGGTAATACACTACTGATTTTGACCCATGAGTTATTCACTTGCCTTATTTGATTAATTCTACTGTTTAATAGATTTTAACTAGGATATTCTGAACCTAGACCAATTGTTTGTTCTGTATACTGAGATTATATTTCCTATGCGGTATTCCAGTCATACGAGATACTTTCCTTAAGTGATGCTACTTTCCTGTAATTTGAACCTCATTCGAGGATTTCCTACTTATTTCTGTCATTCCCTACTTATTTTCATAGCCAATTATGCTGTCACACTAATCCTTAGGACATTCCTTAATTGATATGTTATGTATCTAGCATAATTGCCTGCCCTATATTTGTATTAGTTTGAAATA
Source organism: Nicotiana undulata (assembly GCA_005239495.1). Lineage (NCBI taxonomy): Eukaryota > Viridiplantae > Streptophyta > Magnoliopsida > Solanales > Solanaceae > Nicotiana > Nicotiana undulata. The sequence goes on along the minus strand of ML290811.1, from coordinate 3,085 downwards.
TCTCCTTATGTATTACATGCCAACCATGGATTTCTTTCCTTATTTGGTCACTTGTCTCTACCGTTTGAAGTTGACTCCCTTGATTAGAGGGAGTACTTAGACTGATTGCTTGTTAATTGATTCTGATTCCTTTAATTGCTTCCTGACTTTGATCTTGTCACGACCCAAAATCCCACCTTTCAGGCCGTGACTGCGTCTAACATTGAACCCGCTAGACAAGCTAACGTACACCACACCTTGACCTTTTTTAAAACAACTTGACAGTAATAAAGGAATTATCTTTCACACCTTTACTGAAATAACCAGAACCACTTCAAAAGTTTTATAGCAGAAATGTAATAATACTCTGAAAAACGCATAATGAAATGATAAAGATAACAACATCATAAAATCCCAAAACCGGAGTGTCACAACCTCACGGACTGTCTATAAGAATACTAAATACAAGTCTGAAAGGACATACAATATTGCCTTTAGAACGGAAAGAGAAATAAGACAATAGGGTACTAATATCAAGAGAGACTCCAGGGCCCACGAACGCCAGTGGTATATCTTGAAGCTCGATGTGGACTGAAGGTGACTCCCTCAGAGTGGTCCACGGGGTCCGGAAGCGGGATCTGCACAACATAGAGAAGTGCAGTGTAGTATTAGTACAACCGACCCCATGTACTGAGTAAGTGTCGAGCCTAACCTCGGCCGAAGTAGTGACGAGGCTAGACTTTGCAAATAATGTTCACCTGCCTATTCTACAACACAAAATACAAATAACAAAGCAAGGAAGAATAACAATCATATACGGGGAACGGGAGCAGATAAAGGGAATACAATAAGATAGAGCAGTTACTTAACATCCAGTAAGAAAAGAAACAATTTACCGAAAACAGATAAGGTATGAATGACATGTCTGAATGATAGCAATTGCACGGCATCACCTTTCGTGATTTTAATCTCTTCCTAACCAGTGAAATGTATGTTGTAATCAAGTTAATCATGGCACGGCATTAACCTTCGTGCTTTCAATGTGTATGGTAAGGAATGCAGCATAGTGGGAAAATACAGTTCAAATCACCCGGCAAGGGGAAAATATTAGTCAATATCTCAATAAATGCCTGTCAAGGGTCTCAGCTATAACCAATCAACTCAATATATATATACCGTGTGCTTGGATCCTCAATTGAACCAACATTTCATAATCTCTACAACCAGTGCATCAATCATAATCAATTTCTCAAGTAGATACAATTTTATAGTGTGAGGAACATTGAAGAAATAACTGAATTTTATCAAAAATAGACTCACGGGCATGCTTGACTCACAATGTATAGGTACTCGTCACCTCACCAATACATTTAACATTATAAACACATAACACATAACATACAATACCTAATCCCTCACCAAAATTAGGCAAGACACTTACCTCGGTCCAAAGTATAGCAATCAGCCCTCTAAGACCCTCTTTCCTTTATAATCCGACTTCGAAACAACGATATCTAAGCATAATTAATTCAATAATATCAATAAAGACTCAATAACACAATCCCATAGCCTAGATATTCAATTTCTAGCATTCTTCCAAAAATGCCAAAATTCGACCCCGGGCCTGGTTGGTCCAACCACGAGGCTCGGACCAAAACCCGATCACCCATAACCCCACAAGTTCAAATATATGATTTGTTTTGAAATTCGACTCCAAATTGGGGTTGAATTACCCAAAATTCCCAAAATCCTAACTCTACCCAAAACCCCTAATTTCTACCTTGATTTCATTCTTTTAGGCATAGAATCTAGTGATTAGTTGATGAAAGTAAGAGAAAATGATGTTAAGAACACTTACCTATGGAGTTATGGAGGTTGGAGGACTTGAATTTTGTCTATGGAGGTTTGGGGAAGAAGGAGGAAGTGAGAAAAGGGTGAAATCCCGTAATGGGTCTGTTTTGGAGTTAATAAAATCACTGGAGAAAATAACTCTATGCGTTCGCAGCCTGTTGACCGCGTTCGCACATGTTTGACAAAATAGACCTATGCGTTCGCAGGCCAATAGCTGTGTTCGCACAAGTCAAATACCACTCCCCTACCCAGTTCCTACCTTACCCAGTGCGGACGCACCCCCCTGCCCGCATTCGCACTGCCCCGCCTAAACTACTCTTCGCGTTCACACCTGCTAGAGTGCATTCGCACTGCTTTGACCCCATAGCCCTCCGCGATCGCATCCTAAGTGGTGCGTTCGCATAGCACAATTAGCCCAGCTCCCCCAGACCCCACTTTACTCTATGAGTTCGCATCCTAAGTGGTGCGTTCGCATAGAGTAAATACCTGGACACCAGCAATTCATCAAAACACCAGATGTTTAGCACTTTTCACACCCCGTTGGCTACCCGAAACTCACCCGAGCCCTCAGGTCTCAAAACCAAAAACACACCCGACTCCCAACACATCCTACGGACTTATTCAAGCATTTAAATCATCAAAATATCATCAAAAAACAAGTAATTAAACCTCAAAACTTTCATAAAGCTTAACTTTCCCAATTTTAATCCTAATCACGTCGTTTCAAGTCCGTTTTACACCAAATTTCACAGATAAGACAAATAACATATAATAAACCTGTTCGGGGCTCCGGAACCATAATACGGGCCCGGTAACACAGTTTTCACTTAATTATTCATTTTCAAAATCCTTTATTATTTTCAGAAAATAATTTTCTTTAAAAATTCATTTCTCGGGTTTGGGACCTCGGAATTCGATTCCGGGCATACGCCCAAGTCCCATTTTTTCCTACAGACCCTCCAGGACCGTCAAATCATGGGTCCGGGTCCGTTTACCAAAAATGTTGACCAAAGTAAACTTTATTTATTTAATTATAAAAAAATTCCATTTTCATCAAATTTTAACATACAGACTTCCCGGCTACACGCCCGGGCTGCGCACACATATCGAGGTGAGACTAACGGAGGTTTTCAGGGCCTTGGAACACAGATTTAGCTAGAATTACTTAGGATGACTTTTTGGGTCATCACAATCTCCACCTCTAAAACAAACATTCGTTCTCGAACGGATATAGAAAAGTACCGGAGTCTGAGAA
>ML290810.1:1175-30437 GCA_005239495.1 Nicotiana undulata | reverse complement strand
CAAAGTCATCACTTTGCCGGAAGTCATTTTGAGATATATCTTCCCACATCCTTCAATCTTCGCGTTTGAATAATTTCCCATAGAAATCGTCTCATCGGGTCCAACAGGAGCATAAGTAGCAAATGCTTCTTTCACAACACAAACATGGCGAGTGGCTCCAGAATCAAACTACCACTCTCTAGGATTTTCCACCAAGTTGCATTCAGTAAGCATGGCACACAAATCATCAACATCATCATGCTTTTCAACCATGTTTGCTTGACCCTTCTTCTTGTCTTTCTTCGGAGCACGACACTCCATAGATTTGTGTCCGGTTTTCCCACAGTTGTAGCAGTTTCCACTGAACCGCTTCTTGCTTGGGTTGTATTTCGGCCCAGAAGCCTTCTTCCTCTTTTTGTTCTCTTCAACAATATTTGATCCCATTATTGTTGAATTACCACGGCCTCTCCTGTCAGCAGCTTTATTGTCTTCTTCGATTCTCAACCGAACAATGAGATCTTCAAGGGACATCTCCTTGCGTTTGTGTTTCAAATAATTTTTGAAGTCCTTCCACAATGGATGCAACTTCTCAATCATTGCTGCTACTTAGAAGGCCTCATTGATGACAAGACCTTCAATAAAAATTTTATTAGTAAACATAATAAAATTAATACTATCAATATTAGTATTAATTTTACTTTTACCTTCAGCAAGGAGATCGTGAATAATCACTTGCAATTCCTGGACTTGGGTAATAACAGACTTGCTATCTACCATCTTGTAGTCCAAAAACTTTGCAGCAACAAACTTCTTCAACCCGGCATCTTCAGTTTTGTATTTCTTTTCAAGCGCACTCCACAATTCTTTTGACGTTTCCACGCCACTGTAGACGTTATACAAAGAATCCTCCAGCCCGCTTAGAATATAATTCTTGCACAAAAAGTCTGAATGCTTCCACGCCTCAATGACGAGAAAGCGTTCAGTCTCTGGAGTTTCATCAGACAGCACAGGAACATCTTCCTTGATGAACTTCTGGAGACTTAGAGTAGTCAAGTAGAAGAACATCTTCTGCTGCCAGCGCTTGAAATCAAGCCCGGAAAATTTACCGGGTTTCTCAGCCGGTGCCAATGCTGCCGGTATTGTTCGGCTTCTTGAGGCATTGGCAGTTACCATCGGAACAACTTCGTTTCCGTTGTTATTCGTCATTTCTGTAAAAGAATGACACAAACGTTAAAATCACATAGATTTTAATCTCCAAAAACCACAAAGGTTTTTACTTTCCAGAAATAGTGTATATAAAACAAATACAGAAAATATATTAAATTCCTTAAGCTTGTTAGAAATCTGTATTTGTAAAAGAATTCTGGAAATAATAAAATAACATAAACAGAAATGTAAACGTAATGGAAAATTAATCCGAGCCCACTGAATTCACAGTGATTCCTTAAGGAATTTAATCCCCTCCTACTACCCAAGGTTATGGATTATTTCCTCCTAGGATAGAACGAATTTCACACTGGTGTAGTGGTACTTCAAACCCCAGTGTTTCAGAATTGTTTTACAAATACAAATTTCTAAATTCAGCTTTTCCATTTCTTCTATATACTTGTGGAATTGAGCTTTAGTAGTTGCCCTTGCAGCTTTCCATAGAACGCCCTTCAGTGTTTGTCCCCCAAAACCTTCATTTTTAAAGTTATTGTGTAGGTGCCTCACACAAAACCTGTGTGCAACATTGGAAGTACCTCATCAAAAGCTGGAAGTAGACCCTTTTGCTTATCAGAAATAAAAGTCCAGGCAAAAGGATTTTGTGAGATTCCTAGGTCTTCATCAAGAAGGGTGAGAAACCAACACCATGTTTTTTTAATTCACCTTCTACTACAGCATATGCAATTGGATACATATTGTTATTTCCATCAACACCTACATCAGTCAATAGTTGCCCACCTTTTTGATGTCCTTTCAAACGACATCCATCAACCCCTATAATTGGTCTACATCCTGCTAAGAACTCATGTTTACAAGATGCATAGCAAATATAGAGCCTTAAAAATCTTTTTTTGCCTCTGAACATTGTTTTTGGATTATCATCTAACTTTAAAATACATGTAGTACCAGAATTACTCCTCCGCAACTCAGTGCAATAGTCCCACAATATGTTAAATTGTTCTTCTTTAGTTCCTGTAATCAAGTTCAATGCCTTTCTCTTTGCCCTATAAGATTGGTATCTACTAAGTGTGCACTTGTGAGTTCTCATTACATGAGCTTGAAATTCCTTCACGCCCCAGCTAGGATTAATTCTAAAATCTTCTATATATTTCTTAGCCAAAAACCCAGAGTCAATGGTACTATTGTCTCTTTGGTTACCACATGAATGATCTGGGCCTATTGTCTTGATCCTAAAAGGTTCATCCTGATTGGCCTTTGATGCAAAGATGAACCAATTGCATTTTGGCACCTTGCAAACTGCTCTTGACCTTCTAGTTTCATTATTTAGAAATTTAATGTCTTTTTTCTTCATAACAGCATGCACCTCAACTGCCCACTTAAACTCTTTACTATTACTGAAAATCATATTAATCATAAATTCAAATGTTGGGTCCTCTAAGTCCTTGGCTGGATTAAAAATAATAGATCTCTTAGGGTTATCATCATCTGAATCTCCATGCAAACTCATTAATTCATCGTCTGATAGAACACAATCTTCTTCTTGAGTCTGACTAGGAAATTCTGGTAGTTTATTTGAGACACACCTAAACTCAATATTTTTCCTAGTTTCGCTAATCTGGTTATCTTTATTTTTTTCCTTGACACTAGCTGACTCTGTAATAGAAGTATTAATTTTATCTAAAATCATATCATCTTCTTCTTCTTCTTCTTCTTCAGGATAGTCAGAGTCATGGAATGACTCACAATCTTCACTTGTAGCATCACGATCATTACCTACCTCTATTATATTCATATCTATGAAGCCTTCTTCATTATGAAGTTGGCCCTCTAAATCAGTCACAACATCATAGCTCCATTGATTCTCATTTGTGTGCTCAACAAATATCTCAACCTTTCTATTCACATGTATTTCGCTGACAAGATTATATATATCTGAGTCATTTGTTAACAATCTTATACTTGTCTCGAAATGAGATTCAAATTTGAACCAAAATTTTACTTTTTTATCATCAACATTCAACTTCTTCATACATTGTCTCATTTGGATGATAGAGTTTTCATCTCCCTTACAGTAGTCATAATAACCTATTTGTCCACCAACATAATCCATCTCAGGCTCAAATATTCACCAACCCATATAGTGCATCTTAATTGTGTACATATCAAGATCTTCACCTTCATCTGTAAAGAGATTTTATAAAGAAACATATTACTTTCATTGAAATAAAGTAAATGTAGATTTTAGAAAATGATGCACCATGCATGTCTTTTTTTTTATATTAACTAAATTCCTATTATCTGATGTAATTTTTCTATTTAGTAATAGTTTCAACAAAGAAATTTCTAAAGACTTTCTATTAACCTTCAGTTTATTGTTCATATCTCAAGCGAAAACTCATTTTTTATCTCCCTTTTATTTAGACAGAAAATGAAGAAAAAGAGGATTTGAAGAAAATTATGAGGATTCCATAAGTTTGGCAAGAAGACAACTCAACAAGTGCATAAACAGATATGGATATGGTCACTTGTACACAACAATCATTTATAAAAGAGCGCACTGGTAATCAGTTCCATTCGTTTACACAAACATGTAATAAGGAGAAACAATCTGGCTAGAGGAATTGAAAAGAAAGTGGCAGCAATCAAGGTTGATTATTCAAGATAAACTGGACATATGCAGATTTTAAGATACAATTGAGAGCATTGAATGTGTGTGGTATTTTTGGCCACTTATAGAAATTGAATACATTTTGTGTTAGCATATGGTTCCTTAAAGTGTTTGAAATCGAATTCGTCTAATCGCTTGAAGTTTATAAGTAGTTTATATAGAATCACATTTTTTACATATGCAAATAATTTGCTCATCATCAACCCAATAATTCTAAGTATTCCAGTATGTATCCTGTGATATTTTGCTTTGATTGTCACATGAAAACTTAAACTAATTAACTCAAAGAGTACTCACATGATGGGGTCGATTGTAACCCACTTTTAGAGCGCAATTCCATCGTTGCTTCCAGATCAAATAGATCGAAGACTTCTTTGCAATGAAGAAGCGTCTAAATATTGTAGAACTAGGATTCAATTAGGGTACGTCATGTCCAGGACAAGAGACTGATTTTTATTTTTTATTTTTTGTTTCTCAAAACAACAATTTTTTAAATATCTGAATTGCCCCTTTTAGTAGTAAACTCTCCGTTAAAAATATTTAGGTCTGTTAGTTGAAGGATCAAAATCGCTCATATGATATAATTGAAGGTTAGTAGTGGTAAGTTGGATGACACAAGGACTAAAATCAGAATATAGTTATAACACAGGGACTAAAAGTGCTATTTAGTTTTTTTAAATTTTTTAGATTTTAATAAAATTTGGTGACTTAGAATTGAAAATATTCTTCAGACATACCCGTCGACATATATTCAAGTCTTTTCAAGTTATTTAATTATTTGCTTGCAAAATGTGACAAGTGGTATGTGATACGTATTAAAAGTGACAATTAGACTATATTAAATTCTATACGTCTAAAATAATTATTTATGCTACAAAAAGTTATAAAATATAATTTAATACGTCTAAATAAAGTTTATGATGAAATACTATAACATATAGTAATACACTAATGTTAATAAAGTTATCACAATTTGTTTCATATTTTCTGAAGTAATACTTTCAAGAATTAATTTTATACTTGATGGACAATATCTATTCGTATCTCAAGTTGATTATAAACTAAAATCTAAATATTAAAGAAATAATATAAGATAATCTTCAAAATATACTTCATAATTCTTAAGTGCTTAATTCTAACACAAGTTTTTTGAAAAAAAGCTTTCATTACCATTCCTAACATTTTAAAAACATAGAATTGTGGTAGTTATACAATTCAAATCAGAATTTTTTTTATAGAAATAAAATTTTATTCAATTTAAAATTCCTAAATATAAAGAGTTTTTACATAGTTCAAATAAGAAAATATTTAATAAATACAATTTAGTTGATTTTAAAGGCTTACACATTAGGAAAAGAATTAAAATATAATTACAATGTGAAATTCATTTTTAAACAGTAAAAAAGGCGAACGATATTTCGTTAACGGGTTTCATACTTTTAATATAGTATAGATTAGTGATTAAATACCAACGTAAAATTCACACATTAGCTGGTTCCAACATTAAAAGGAGAAACTTATTAAGGTAGACTGAAGTTAATTATTTACATTGGCTCCTCTTTACATTCAAATTGTAAGAGTGTATAAGGTAGAAATCAGGACTACCCGATTTTATTCTTTGATCGAGATAGGAATGTCACGTTAAAGAGCTAGGACGTCGAGTCCGAAATCGAAATCGCTTTCCAGACCGAGGTCAACACCAATAATCGAGGCCAGAAAAAGACAGACTCCAAAGTGACGTCGGTATAGCTTAATAACGGAAAGGGCGAGATATCTGAGACATGTCGAGGGTCGTGGAGTGAATCTCGGAATGGATTGATCTACGATGGTTAATCAATTGTTAATATGATTTCCTACTATAATTAAAAGTGTACATCATTTAGAACTCCTCTACCATATAAAGAGGAATCTCATTCATTTGTAAGCATCATTATTCACTGATAAAAATACATACACTCGTCATTCTCTTGCTATTTCACTTATTGTTCATCAAAATATCATTTACTATTCTACCTCGAGACTATCTCAAATCGAGGTCGAGGTTTTGCTTATACACTGGTTTGATTTATTTTATTGTCTAACTCATCTGTTTAATTCTTTATTTATCAATTGGTATTGGATTAAATCGCATATCCTTAAAACCACAATATAAGTTTAATTGTTATCCGAATTTGAGGGTAAACAGTTTGGCGCCCACCGTGAGGCTAAGGATAATAGTGATTGTTCAGTGCTGATTCTGATAATACACACTATTTTACGTTTGTTCTTGTCAAGTATCTTTGCTTTCAGGTCAAAACATGTCAAACTCACAAAACGCACCCACACACAGTGACATCGGCCTCGGATTTCACGAGAAAAATGATAATGTGATTACTCTAGGAGTCGAGGTGCCACATGCTAATCTCGGAGGAGCACCGGTTGCCAACCCAGTCGATGTCAGTTCGTATGTTTCTTTAAATATGGACCTAGGCGCAAACCTTGAAGGGAGTGTACGAAGAGAAGGCCGATCTGGTGGCCAAGGTACACATGGCAGAGGAAACAGAGGAATCAGCCTCCAAGTGATATTCGAGATGCTTCAGGCTCAGCAAGCCGCTATTGCTTAGTTACAAAATCAACATAGAGCTCCGAATGGGGTCGATCCGGAAATCACTAGTCGTACCGAGCCAGTGTCGGAAAGGTCGAATGCTAACGAATCGGGTACTGATCATGCGATAATGAAATTGGTCAAGGATCTCACCAAAAGAATTGAGTCAAGAGAGAGGAAAATCGAAGTTAATGATAAAAAAGTGAAAATATACAACTCCCGAGTTGATCAGACACCGGGGGCACCGCCAATCTTGAAAGGGATGGATTCGAAGAAGTTCGTACAAAAGTCATTTCCTCCGAGTGAGGCTCTGAAACCCATTCCAAAAAAGTTTCGTATGCCAGACATACCTAAATATAATGGGACCATCGATCCCAACGAGCATGTCACCTCCTACACATGCGCCATCAAGAGTAACGATTTGGAAGATGATGAGATCGAATTTGTGTTAGTGAAAAAGTTTGGAGAGAACCTGTCGAAGGGAGCAATGATTTGGTAAACCTACCGCCAAATTCCATCGACTCATTTGCCATGTTAGTGGATTCTTTCGTAAAGGCGCACACCAAGGCCATAAAGGTTGCGACAAGGAAATCGGACCTTTTCAAGGTAAGACAAAGAGATAATGAAATGCTGAGGGAATTCGTATCCCAATTTCAAATGGAACGCATGGAGTTGCCACCGGTCACAGATGATTGGGCCATTCAAGCTTTCACTCAAGGGTTGAATGAACGGAGTTTGATAGCCTCACGTCAGTTGAAGCAAAATTTGATCGAGTATTCGGTTGTAACTTGGGCAGATGTACACAATCTATACCAATCGAAGATCAGGGTCGAGGATGACCAACTAGGAGCTCCTTCCGGTTCGATGCATCCAAACATATCAGCAGCTAAAAATCAAAGGGACATCGACAGGAAACCAAGGTCGAACAAAGACCGATATTAACACAATTCCTCTCGGAACTATCGAAGAAGTGATCGAGGACGGAATTCTTGGGGACTTATAAGCAAAAGTGCTTTTGAAAAATATGCCGATCCTACAGAGGCACCTCAATTATCGGAATATAATTTTTGCATCGATGCATTAAGCATTGTAGCAACAATCGGAAGGATCAAAGATACTAGATGACCCATACCCATATAGACCGATCCTTCCCAAAGAAACCCCAATTTGACGTGTAAATATCATGGCACGCATGGTCACAGGACCGAGGATTGCATGCAATTAAGGGAGGAGGTGTCCCATATATTCAATAAGGGCCACTTTTGAGAGTTCCTCAGTGATCGAGCCAAAAATCATTTCAGAGAAAGGGACGCCAACATGAAAAATGAACAGGAGGAGCCGCATCATGTCATTCATATGATCGTCAGTGGGGTCGACATTTGCAGTGACCCATATTCAAACACACTAAGGTATCAATCACTAGGGAAAAACGAACCCGAGATTATGTTCCAGAAGGCACCGATCATTCAAAGACGAAGAAGCAGAGGAAAATTTCTCATCCCCACAACGACGCTCTGGTAATTTCTATCTTATTAAATAAAGTTCAAGTTAAGCGTGTTTTTGTGGATCCAGGTAGCTCGACAAATATCATATGATCAAGGGTTGTGGAGCAACTCGGCCTACAAGATCAAATCTTGCCCGCAGCTCGGGTCTTAAACAACTTCAATATGGCTAGTGAGACAACTAACTGAGAGATTATCCAACCGGTAAACGTGGTTGGAACCATTCAAGATACCAAGTTCCACGTAATCGAGGGCGACATGAGATACAACGCCCTACTAGGAAGGCCTTGGATTCACAACATGAGGGCAGTCCCTTCGACTCTACACCAAATGATGAAATTCCCCAAGTCAGACGGTGTAAAAACAGTGTACGGGGAATAACATGCTGCAATAGAAATGTTCGCGGTTCATGAGGTAACATCGATATCGGCACTATCAACCTCGGAAAGGTCGAGCATCAAAGGTAAACAGGAAGCCAAATAGAAATCACCGCCACTAGCCTCGATCGAATCGGGGAAGCAAGAAATGGAACAAGAAGAGGAAGATTTTTTGACCCCTCAAACTTTTGTTGTTCTCGAAGATTCCGATGCTACAAAATTGACGGTCGAAGAGCTAGAACATGTTATTGATCGAGTACCTGCCCGAGAAAAAAGGTATAACTGGGAATGGGGTTAACTCCAGAACTCAGAAAAAAGCTTATTCAATTTCTTATTGATAACATAAACTATTTTGCTTGGTCCCACTTAGACATGACGAGGATCCCATCGGAGATAACAACACATCGACTAAGCCTGGACCCAAAGTTCAGACCGGTGAAACAAAAGAGGAGGCCCTAGTCCGAGGTAAAGCACACATTCATAAAGGACGAGGTAACTAATAAACTTCTCAAAATAGGGTCCATTCGGGAGGTAAAATATCCCGAATGGTTAGCCAATATAGTCGTAGTCCCTAAAAAGGGAACACATTTAGGATGTGTGTAGATTTTAAGGATTTAAACAAAGCATGTCCCAAAGATTCTTTTCCACTGCCTAACATTGATCGCATGATCGACGCCATGGCCTGCCACGAGATCCTTAGTTTTCTCGACGCCTATTTTGAGTACAATCAAATTCAAATGAACCCGGAAGACCAAGAAAAGGCTTCATTTATCACCAAGTATGGAACATATTGTTATAATGTAATGCCCTCGGGCTAAAAAATGCAGGAGCTACCTACCAACGCCTAGTAAATAAAATACTTAAAGAACAAATAGGTAAGTCAATGGAAGTATATATCGATGACATGCTAGTTAAATTCCTGCGCGTAGAGGACCATTTGACACATTTTCATGAAACATCCAAGATACTAAGGAAATACAACATGAAGCTCACCCCCGAGAAATGTGCTTTCGGGGTCGGTTCGGGAAAGTTCCTTGGCTTTATGGTGTCGAATCGAGAAATCGAGATCAACCCCGATAAAATCAAGTTTATCGAAGACATCACCATCATGGACAATGTTAAAGTCGTGCAAAGGCTGACAGGGCAGATAACTGCTTTAGGCCGATTCATATCGAGGTCGTCAGATCGGAGCCACAAATTCTTCTCTTTACTCAAAAAGAAGAATGATTTCTCCTGGACCCCGGAATGTCAACATGTGTTAGAGGAATTAAAGCGATACCTCTCGAGCCCACATTTTCCTCACACCCCAAAGGTAGATGAGAAACTCTACTTGTACTTGGAAGTTTCAGAGATCGCGGTAAGTGGTGTCCTGGTTCGAGAAGAACAAGGTACACAATTTCCTATTTATTGTGTAAGTCAGGCTCTAGGAGAAGCAGAAACTAGGTATCCACACTTAGAGAAATTGGCACTTGCACTGATAAGCACCTCTAGGAAGCTAAAACCATATTTTCAATGTCACCCTATATGTGTATTAACCGCTAATCCGCTTTGTAGTGTTTTTCATAAACCCGAACTATCAGGCCGATTGGCCAAATGGGTCGTCGAACTCAGTGGGTATGATATAGAGTATCAACCCCGAATGGCCATCAAGTCTCAAATTTTAGCAGACTTCGTGGCTGATTTCACGCCAACCCTCTTACCCGAAGTCGAAAAAGAACTCTTATTAAAATCGGGTACATCATCGGGGGTGTGGACCTTTTTTACAGACAACATTTCGAATGTGAAGGGGTCCGGGCTAGGCATCATTTTGAAGCCACCCACGGGCAACACAATTAGGCAATCCATTAAAACTTCTAAGTTGACTAACAATGAGGCCGAGTATGAGGCCATGATTGCATGTCTCGAACTAGCTAAAAGCTTGGGAGCGGAAGTCACTGAGGCCAAGTGTGACTCTTTGCTGGTAGTAAACCAAGTAAACAAAACCTTCGAGGTTCGAGATCATAGAATGCAAAGGTATTTGGAGAAGCTACATGTGACTTTACACCGTTTTAAGGAATGGACCTTACAACACGTACCTCAAGAAAAAAATAGTGAAGTCGATGCGCTTGCAAATTTGGGTTCATCAGTTGAGGAGGACGAAATCAGCTCGGGTACTGTCGTTCAACTCTCGAGATCCGTGATCGAAGAAGGTCATGCCGAGATAAACTCTACAAGCTTAACCTGGGATTGGAGGAATAAATATTGAATACTTGAAAACAGAAAGCTCCCATCGGACCCTAAATAATCGAGGTCCTTTCGAACCAAATCTGCTCGATTCACATTGGCTGAAGATGGAACATCATACAGAAGGACGTTCGACGGACCATTAGCAGTATGTTTGGGACTAGGTGACACCGATTATGTTCTACGAGAAGTCCATGAAGGTACTTGTGGGAACCACTCTGGTGCCTAATCGGTGATTCACAACATTATCAGAGCAAGATACTATTGGGATAGTATGGAAAAAGACACTAAGGAGTTCGTGCGAAAAATTTGATAAATGCCAAAAGTATGCACCGATGATCCACCAGCCCGGAGAAAAACTTCATTCGATCCTATCCTCATGTCCATTCATGAATGGGGGATGGATATCGTCGGTCCTCTTCCATCGGCCCAGGTAAAGCTAAGTTTATTATATTTATGACTAACTATTTCTCTAAATGGGTTGAAGCACAGACTTTCGAGAAAGTCAGAGAGAAAGAAGTTACAAATTTCGTCTGGGTTCACATCGTATGCCGATTCGGGATACCCATCGAGATAATGTGCGACAATGGAAAAAAATTTATCAGCATCAAAGTAATAAAGTTCCTCGAAGATCATAAAATAAAAAGGATATTATCAACGTCGTATCATCCTAGTGGGAACAGACAGGCCGAATCGACAAAGAAGACCATCATTCAAAACCTAAAGAAAAGGTTGAACGACGCTAAGGGGAAATGGAGAGAAATTCTGTCCGAAGTCCTTTGGGCATATCGAACAACATCGAAGTCCAGTACAGGAGCAACCCATTCTCCTTAGTATATGGATCTGAAGCCTTGATTCTAGTAGAAGTCGGGGAACCCAGCGCCAGATTTCGACATACAACAGAAGAATAAGATCACGAGGCTATGAATAATAGCCTCAAATTATTGGATGAAAAATGAGAAGCCGCACTCATTCGAATAGCTGCACAAAAACAACGAATCGAGAGATACTACAATAGAAGAACCAACCTTCGCCACTTCAGAATCGGGGACTTAGTCCTAAGGAGGGTCACCATCAATACTCGAGATCCTACCAAAGGGAAACTCGACCCAAATTGGGAAGGACCCTATCAAGTCCTCGGCATCGTTGGAAAGGGATCTTATAAGCTTGGCACGATGAACGACAAAAAATGCCAAATAATTGGAACATATCACTTCTCAAACAATATTATTGCTAAGGTATGACTCTCTCCCTTTTTCATTTTTATTCGATACTAACTTATTGCAGGTGTTCGATCGAAGACATCAAGGCCTCAGGTTTTAAAGCACGCGTTGCACTCTTTTTCCCTTAGATCGGTTTTTTTTCCCAAATGGGTTTTTCCGACGAGGTTTTTAACGAGGAAACAACTATATGTGCTACATTGGGATAATTCAACAGTATCCGAGGCTTCTCTTTAATCAACCTCAAATACTAGGGGGCATCACCCTTGGATGTTATGTTTTTAGGAAGATGCTTCGTGTCAGCATGGTTTCGATAGGAAAATTTTGTAATGGGCCAAACGGTCGAATGAACCGTGTCCATATAGATTAGTCGAGCCCCAATGGAAAAACATGTACGCATGTATAAATTATTAAAAGAAACATTCTTTCCTTATCAAATATCTTGTGCCTCAAAGAAAATTTTCCACTTACGAGCTCCATGCTTATGATTTTTCTGAAAGATGGATCAAGGGCCAAGTACTATTACACCTCGAACGGTAAATGTATCAAGGGCCAAGTACAAATACACCTCGAACACTCGGGGATTGCCTTCGACAATTAACATGTTCAAGTTACCTAAACTCGAATTTATAAGACCTCGAAGAGGCACCCCTCAATTTATAGGCCAAGGCCATCGTTCTAGGGGACTAAAGCTTCGAAAAAGTTCGAAGTGTTATTGGGAAATAAGCCCTAAAGGCATATCCAAAGGCTACCGCCAAACTTACGTGACTCAGAGATGTCTTAATCCCGAAATGAAAACAGGCCTTCGAATTCTTTGAAAACCGATTTAAAAAGGCTACCCTCGGCAAGATAATCAAAATGGCTTTGATAAAATCAGCCCTCGAAAAACCTTAAGAGGTATCAAATTATCCTAACACAAACATGCTAAGGCATAAGAAATTTTTACTAAGTCTTTAAGCCGAAAGAGGGAAATGTTAGCCATCCTTTAGAGGCCATATCGGCCCAATTTAAAGAGCCTAACGAACGATACACTTGGAGTTCGATATCGTGTTCTCACTCAATTCGAACCTAAGGGTTCCACTATTTCAAGCTCGAATAAAAATTCGTTTGACTACGGCTCAAGGATTCATCATTACTCGATACAAACCTTAAGGGGATTGTTGCTATAAGTTCAAACCTCACTCGAGCTCGACTATAAAAATAGTGTTATTGTGACTTCAATCAAGCCACCCAAATAAAACAAACAAAAAAAATATCTCGAACATGTTGTTCAAAGCATAAAATTGTGCTAAAATGTCACAAGGCACTAAGTATGTTTGAAGACAAAAATTGAAAAGGCATTCAAAAGAAAATTTTCTTTATATATATGAAGGAAAATGTGTACAAGAGACCGACAAGGGTCTTACAAAAAGGGAAAAGAAAAAGAAAAGTCCTAACTATGCCCGGGGTAAACTTCTTCATCGGGGGCAGCTTCTCCTTCGGGCCCCTTGCCATTGTCAGACCCATCTCGGTTGCCCTCATCATCATCATCTTCATCATCAGAGGCAAGCAACCTGGCATCGGCTTCAAGAACCTTAGCTTGAGATATCTCCTCAGAGATGTCAAAACCTCGAGCGTGGATTTCTTCGAGGGTCTCCCTCCGGGATTGGCACTTAGCCAAATCATTGCTCCACCGCTCCCGATCAGAGGCCTCCCTCGGCTATGTTTGGACAGCCTCAACATCATCCAGGTACATAGCTATGGACTTTCCATCCAAGACCTTTGTCTTTTCGACCTCCGCCTTGGCCTCAACAAGCTCGGCCTCGAGCTCCTCGATCCTTTTTGCCTGGGCTGAGCTTTTCTCTTTAGTGCTCCGAAGTTGAACTTCGGCCGATGAAAGTTTGGTTGGGACAACCTCTTTTTTCGTAGCAAGGTGGTACATGTTCTCCTTCCACCGGTCGCAGTCAGCTCTAACTTGATCGACTTCCCCCTAGAACAACTCGATCCTTTCAATCTTTTGCTGCAACTGAGATATTGAAGTATTAGCCTCCACCTTTAGATTTAATCTGTACTTTTTCAAAAGGATAGTTACTTGATCGTTCAGCTCGGCCTCTTCCTTACGAGCCTTGGCCAAATTTGCTCGAAAGTCCTTTAACTCTTCATCCTTGTGGCCGCAAAGGAGCTTTAAAGCATTAATGTCCTCCAAGGTTTTCTGGAGCTTGGTCTCGCATTTTCCCAGGTCAGCTCGAGACTTGGTAAAGGCCTATACAAACAAGATAAAAGTCAGACTTAAAGAAATAAGAGAAGGAAGAGGAGTTACAATAACTAATGCTTACCCGAGATATTCGAAGAGAATGGAAGCATCATTAAAGTCGGAGGCATCATCGACCCCCAGTAAAGCAATCCCGAAAGGGATCCCCTTCACCAGAGACTCCTCCTATATTAGGAGTCTTCATGTCCCGAGCCTCTATTATTGCCTCCTCAGAGTAAGTCGGTAGAGAAGGCAATTGACCTGCTGTCATTTCCCCGAGCAAGTCACTCAGGGCGCTCTGATCGGCCCTCGGGGGTTTAGAACCAGCCCCGTCCGGTATGTTTGTGGATGGTCGAGAAATAATCTCGACCTTAGGCGATTCGGGGTCCTCACCTGAACCTTTCTTGGAAGCCTCCTCATCGTGATGCTTCATTGCAGCAGTCACCTCTAGATTTGAAGGTTTGGCAGCCGCGCCGGCCTTCCTGGATCGAGCCACTAATGCCGAGGTGCCACCTTCTTCTTCTTCCTCTTCATCTCTCAAACTTCGGACTGAGTCCACCGTGAGAGTAATAACCTTCCCCATGATCCTTCGAGGTTTGGGTTTGGGGTCCTCGGATAGCGAGACCCCCTTCTTTTTCTTGTCTTTCCCCGGCTTCAGAATTGGGGACTTGACCTCTTCCTAGCCTCTGGGGGGCCTCAATATTGCACCTTTTGTCAAGCCTGCACAAAAGAAGCTTAGTAAGAAAGAAAGGTGTGGAATGTATCTCGAATATAAGGAAGAAAACCCTTACCATGGTTCTTTGCCTCCGATCTGCCCTTAAACAAGTCACGCCAGCCGCGCTCGACATGGGAGGAAGTCGAGACCAACTTTCAAACCCAGTCTTCAAGGTCGGGGACCGCGAGAGGCATCCACGGAATGGCTGCATAACAAATGAAAATGTTACATAAAGCAAAAGGAGGGTACAAAGATTAATGGGTAGTACATTACTTACAATCGGGGTTCCACTCCTTGGGGAATGACATTTTCTCCTCTGAGATGATATCACAAGTCTTTACTCGCACAAACCAGCTCATCTAACCCCGGTCCTTGTCCTCATCGATGCTCGCAAACAAGGTCTTCGTTGCTCGGCGTTGGAGCTTGATCAGTCGTCAAAAAAGTCGAGGTTGATATAACCACATGAGGTGGCTAAGAGTAAACTCCAGCCCCTCGGCCTTGCTGGAGACGAAGTGGAGCATGATCACAATGCGCCAGAATAAGGGGTGAACTTGGCCGAGGGTGACCCGGTACCTTTTTCAAAAATCAAAGATCACTAGGTCGAGGGGACCCAATGTGAAGAGGTAAGTGTAAACACTTAAAATCCCCTCTACATGAGTAGTAATTCTCTCTTCAGGAGAATGGATTTGTACCACGATCTCGGGTCCCCAGTTACAGTCCCTCTTCATGGCCTCGAAGTGGCTCGTCGTTATGGAGCAGATGTATCTCGACACATGTTCACATCGGTTTGGGACCGATGAAGGGTTCTCGACTTTGAAGTCGGATTTTAAAGTGCATGGGCTGGAGACATACTCATAAGTGAGAGGTTCCACCGGTGTTTTGTCACCGGCCGGCCGGGAAGAAGAGAAAGAAGCTTTCTCCCTTTGTGGGACGGTTTTGGAGTTTTTCGCCATTGATTCAGGTAAAGAAGAGAGAAGAAAGGTGAAACTAGGTATTTTTGGTGCTAACGAGGTTGACTCAACATGCGGTGAAAGAGAGGAAAATAGAGAGTTAAGGGACTTAGAAGTTTGATGAAAGTGGAACTAAAGTGTTGATTCAACAAAGGGGTCAATATTTATATATTCACGGCGACGACTCGGTGGTGCTAGTGGTCGACCACCCACTGACAAGCATTAATGATTTGCGGAGCTGTACTGATGGGACGTTTCAGTCACCTTCGTCGCTTACATCACGATGATGTCATCATAATCGAGGTCTCTTGAAAATTGAGGTTTAATTCGTTTCCTATCATTTTATTCTAAGAAATGAGGGGACTATCTGTATACGGTAGAAATCTGGACTACCTGATTTCATTCTTTGATCGAGATAGGAATGTCACGTTAAAGAACTAGGACGTCGAGTCTGAGATCGAAGTCGCTTTCCCGATCGACGTCGACACCAATAATCGAGTACAGAAAAAGACAGACTTTGAAGTGATGTCGGTATAGCTTAATAACAGAAAGCGTGAAATATCCGCGAAATGTCGAGGATCGTGGCGTGAATCTAAGAATAGATTGATCTACGAAAGTTAATCAGTTGTCAATATGATTTCCTACTATAATTAGAAGTGTACCTTATTTAGAACTCCTCTATTATATAAAGAGGAATACCATTCATTTGTAAGCATCATTATTCACTGATAAAAGTACATACACTCGTTATTCTCTTGCTATTTCACTTACTGTTCATCAGAATTGCTCTATTATTTACTATTCTACCTCGAAACTGTCTCAAATTGAGGTCGAGGTTTTGCTTATACATTGGTTTGATTTATTTTATTGTCTAACTCATCTGTTTAATTCTTTGTTTATCAATTGGTATTGAATTAAATCACATATCCTTAAAATCACAGTACAAGTTTAATTGTTATCTGAATTTGAGGGTAAACAAAGAGGGTATTGTTTTCCTACCTTAAAAGGTTAAGGAGATAAAGTGAACTTTATGAAAGACGTTGATCTGTAAAAGATAAACTAAATGAAGAAAACAATTTAAGTGCTCATTTAGACATAAAATTTGATGGAAGAATTTTCCAAAAAACACACTTTTTTTTTCCCGAAATCAGCGTTTTTCCATAAAATTTTCAATTTTCACTTGAAGATGCATTTTGGAATTTTTTTAAAATTTGAAAAACTGCAAAAAGCTGTTTTTCAAAATTTTCAATCAAGTCACTCACAAAACTTCAAAAACAACCCAAAAGTGAAATTTATGTCCAAACACAACACTAAATTTCATATACCACTTTTCACTTGAATTTGTTTTTCACAATTTTTCCGAATTTTACAATTCTTATGTCCAAACGCCTACTAAGAAAAGAAAAAACTAGAAGTCCCCACTTGGAGTGAGTGCAGAGACAAATGTCCTTCTAGTTCTCTATTTGTAAAATTTGAAATCCGAATCCGAAATATGCTAATTCCGTTCCGATCTAATCTGATCCATGCGCAACCCTAGTGGAGCACGGGCCCAAGTCACATTCTCCTCATGCATTCCCAATAATACTAAACCTATACTTCAAGTAAGGCTTGTTTTGCCCTCAAACACTTCAAATTTCGCTTTCCAAATGGAATCAACATATACATGCTAGAGTTGTTATATTGATCACCTCCCGGAGTTGTCAAATGGAGTTATGGAGCTGGAAAAAATCTGATTATCTCCTCCATTTGACATAACGAACAATTATTTTACATTGATATTTGTCGTTATATTTTACACATAGTCAAGTACATTCAGTATCAAACAAGTTATGATTGACTATCATACTTTCTTCCATTGTCAAACTTTAGACATTTTAACTTTAGGCTTGTCTGATTTTCAACTTTGGCTTTCCATCTTTTAAAGGTAACAAACAAATCAGATTTATTTTTCAGAAAATATACCCATACCTTTATCGTGGAATCGTCAATGAAGGTGACATAACAGTGTGAGCCTTCCAGAGAAGTTACAAGATCTAGTCCCCACACATCCGTATGCACTAGTTCCAACTTTTCTTTCTCTGGCATCCTTCCCGCCTTTGAGAAACTAACTCTCTTTTGTTTCCCGTAAATGCAATCTTTGCACAAACCTTATTCAACATGCTTGAGGTTTGGAAACCTTTTCTTTAGATGCCAAAAACTTCATTCCCTTCTCACTCTTATGCCCGAGCCTCCGCTGCAACAATGTTGTGTCACGACTATGGTCAACTACTGCTATAGTATCTCTCTGCATTGCGGTTTCATACACTGATCCTTTTGTTTACTGTGAAAATGGTAACTACAATTATATTTAGTTATGTGGTTCTAAAAATACTTGATTTATCTTAATACCATTTATTGAATAGTTTTAGGTGAATGCGTTAGGATAGAACAGTGAGAAAACAACTAAAAGGCTAAAATTCCAAACCAGAATGCCTTAGGTCGAAGGCTCGATGTTGACCTCGAGGGTCCCTGAGATCGAGATTCGGGCCAAGATCGGGTGGTTGATGGAGCTATACAGGCTTATGGGCCTTGAGATACACTATTTATGATCAATGATAAGCTATAAATGAAAAACAAGTAAAAGAAAGTAATAAATGCAAGTAAACGAGCTAATAAAGAGGAATAGAGGATGTTTGATGTTAAAACAGAGATTGTTCTTGTGACTTGTATTCAATGTCCTGTCCGTTTACAAAGTGACAAAGGCCCCCTTTATATAGCGGAGATGGTCCTCATATAGTACATTAACATTTATTGTAAAGATCTTGATTGATTCGGCTAATCAACGCCAAGGTACGGAATCGTACTTCTTTACAGAACTGCTCACCTCGATCTTTGTGACGTTCCTCATGTCGATCCCGGACCCATATCCCCTTTGGGTCGGAGGCTATCGGTAGGGGTGTTCATGGTTCGGTTCGGATCTATTTTTCCCTAAAAAGAAACCAAACCAAGTAAGTCACTTTTTCAAATATTAGAACCAAACCAAACCAATTAAGTCTCTTTTTTCTCGATTCGGTTTATGTCGGTTTTTTGATTTTTTCAGTTATTTGTCGGGTTTTTCTTAAATATAAGGCATACACTACCAAACACATATTCCGGCGACCACATTTTTTAATGTGACACTATCAAATCAATTGCCCTTTGAGAAATCTATTATTTACTAAAATATATTGATGATAATTGAATCAAATAGTGATGAATAATTTAAGGACTCAATTAAAAATATTTTTTTTATACATGAAATGGATTCTTACACTTAACAAAAGAAAACTACCAATCAAACTAGAATAAAAAAAAAATCAAACTAGAATATAAAGGTAAAGAACTGTACTAAAAATGCAAACGATTAACATTCACCATAAAATATTTTAAACTTTGTATAAAAATATACATATATATAGGTGAAATAATAAATTTAAAATAGCTACCTATAGTCGGTTTTTGGTTTGGTTATTTTTTGATTAAAACCAAAACCAAACCAAATTTAATCGGTTTTTAAAATTCAAAACCAAAACCAAACCAAACCAAAAAGTATCGATTTTTTTGGTCAATTTGGTTTGGTTCGGTTTTTCGGGTTTTTATGAACACCCCTAGCTATCGGTCTTCGACCCTGGGCCATACGAACGACCATAAGATACCATAATACTCATAAAATTGGTCTCCCCAATTTTAGCCATATACAGATAGTCCCCGCATTTCTTGGAGCATGGAGACAAGAAACGTTCTGGTCATTATTATTGCATCATCTGCACTGCACGAGGTGACCGTCGAATTGGAGAGAGAGGCACCGCGTTTGTGTAGCCGTTAGATAGTCCCTGCATCGATCACGGCGTCCATCACCCCTTTGACTTCCTTTGGCATATGCGGAGGCCTTCCTATAAGTACTCCCTCTTTTCCTTTCGTAGTGCCCTCAAGCCCCTTAAAATTTTCCTTACTTCGGATTCACTTCTCTGAACTCACATACTTCCTTCTTTTTTGATTCTCAGAAAGAAAATGGTAGAGATCTCCTCCCGCGTTTCTCGGACCGACGAATCTTCTTTTCATTCTCGACAACCACACGAGGAAAAGACTGAATCCCCTCGCCTCGAGGACTGCATCCCCGGGGCTTGTGTGATAACCTCTGACTTCAAGA
Source organism: Nicotiana undulata (assembly GCA_005239495.1). Taxonomy (NCBI): domain Eukaryota; kingdom Viridiplantae; phylum Streptophyta; class Magnoliopsida; order Solanales; family Solanaceae; genus Nicotiana; species Nicotiana undulata. The sequence continues at coordinate 10,654 of ML290810.1, read as the reverse complement.
TTGATAGACCCCCTTCGAGGCCGGGGCGATGTGAGCCCATGACCCGGTATATCAGCTTGATCTCTGATACTGGAAAAGTAAAAGCGGACTGCCGGTGGAGTAGTTCGGCGCTAGTGAAGATCCCTTCCCGTGAGGAAGATATCACTACGCATGAAGCTGGCTTTCTCAGCGTGTACACTTACCCCTTTACTCTTGGGCCGGTGGGACCCTCTCTGCCTCAAATAGACCCCGTCATCCTAGATTTCTGTGAGCGGTACCAGGTGACTCTTGGTCAGATACATCCGTCGTTCTGGTGCGTTGTTTATATGACTAGGTATCTTGTCAGCATGGTTTGTTAAAGCATAATGTGCAAACACTTCTTCTAGTTCTCTACTTGGAAGAGAAGAGTTAATATATATCTCATAATGTGCAATTTGTTGAAGAAAACACTTCTTCAATTTCCAATTTATTCCCTCATTTTGGATAAAGCGTACAGTATTTTAAGGAGTTAAAGCTGAATGGAATACTTTCTAAAGTGCATCAAAGTCTTCAAGTTTTTACAAATTACACTCTCTCCGGTCCAAAATAAGTGATTTTCTGGTATTTTTTTGTGGTCCAAAATAAGTAATTTTTTCAGATTTCAAGAATGAATTAATTATATTTTTCTTACATTGCCCTCAGAGTAAATATTGTTGGAGTATGTGTTAGGAGTATTTACGTGGGATAGTAAAGGTTAATATGGTCAATTTCATTGCTAATTAATACTAAAAGATGGATTTCTTAATCTGCGTGAAAACATGCAAAACATCACTTATTTTGGACCGGAGGGAGTAGTTCACGCCAATAATAAGAAAGAAATTCGCATTCTTGTCTTGACAAATGGAAACACATCCAATTAGGCCATGGACCGAGTAATTTATTTTATTGAAAACGTACTCAAAAGGTAATCATCCAATATTGTCCCTAAATTAACTCAAATAGTACGAGACACGGCTAATTTGGCTAATTGAATCAGCCTTTTACTTCAATCAGTCCTTGCCTCCCATCATATTTTTGTGCAACTAAATAATCATGAATCATACATTAGAATGAAAGGAAACTCGCAAAATTAGGCAAATTCTAAACCTTTTGCAAGTGTTAGCACTTGTCCAAGAATTTGATAAGCTCATATAAAATGAAAGATAAAAGCACATTCTAAATCTTTTTACTCCTTCCATATTATTTACTACTAGCGGAGTAGGCCTGTTCATTTGGGTCGTACGATCCGCTCAATTTCGGATATTTGGATCAGATTTCGGATTGTATTTATTAAAATTTCGGATATTCGGATCAGATTTGGATTGGTACAATTGTAACCTGATTCGATCCGAAATCCGAAATTATTAGGGCATTTATAAATATTAAACTTTAATTTCAGATAGTCAGGTTTTTCTTTACATCTTCCTCCAAGTTATTACCTTTACAATTGCTGGATTTAACTATATTGGCAGCATAGTGCTCTCATAATTGCAGAGACATGAATTTTTCTTACTATATTGTCTATTTTACAAAGAAAATATAAATATGAGTTTGTAACTTTGCGGCATAATAATCCGATCCGATCCAAACATTGAAATCTGATCCAATTCGTTGTTAATTTGAATCGGATTCAGATTGCATTTTGTAAAATTCGAAATCCGAATACGAAATATGCTAAATCCGTTCCGATCCGATCTGATCCATGCACAACCCTAGTGGAGCACGGGCCCAAGTCACATTCTCCTCATGCATTCCCAATAATACTAAACCTATACTTCAAGTAAGGCTTGTTTTGCCCTCAAACACCTCAAATTTCGCTTTCCAAATGGAATCAACATATACATGCTAGAGTTGTATTGGTTATTCATATGCTTATATTGATCACTTCCCGGAGTTGTCAGATGGAGTTATGTACTGCTCTGAATATTTTCTTTGTTCATTCACCAACAAAATACTAAAAAGAGAAAAGACTAAAAGCAAAGGTACACTGGATGAAAAGTTATCCACTTTATCTTTTACACAGAGTGAAGTTGAATATATTCAGTATCAAACAAGTTCTGCTGACAGTTGACACCCTCAATTCGTTTTATAAGGATTCAGACATCGCAGTACTGATAAGTTTATTTCTCCACATGAATTCATAATCTATAATAAAGCAGCCTGATCTGAATAGAGCCTTTCAAGATAAAACGGTGGTTTGGAGGTATCATCGTTCGATAAGCATGGCAACAAATGCAAGAGTCTGTCAACGAAATGAAGAGAAAAAGAACACTGATTTCGCTCAATCACTTGATAGTTATAGCTCAAGAAATATTATTAAAAGAATCTCAAAGTTTTCATAAATTTTACAATGAAAATGTTCTGTTTTGGAACAAAAGTGATTTTACATGAAAAAAAACATTAAAAAGTTTCCCAAAACTCATATGCATCTCAAGAAATGGAAAGAAAAGGAATATGAATGAAGACAGCAAGACAAGGCAACGTAAGCCTGGGATGATATGTAACGACCCGACAAGTCATTTCATGAGTTATAAACCTATTTTCCCCATTTATGCTTCTTTCGTACTTTACAGTTGTATAATATCTTATCGGGTTGGTTGGCTCGGGTCCGGAGTGGGATCGGGGAGAAATTGAGACACTTAGTCTCTTTATTGGAAGCTTAAGTTGGAAAAGTCGACCGAATGTCGACTTGTGTGTTAACGACCTCGGATTTGAATTTTGATGGTTCCGTTAGCTTCGTAAGGTGATTTCGGACTTAGGAGCGCGTCTGGAAGGTGATTTGGAGGTCTGTAGTAGAATTAGGCTTGAATTGGCGAAAGTTGAAAATTTGGCGATTTTGGTCGGCATTGGAAATTTTGATATCGGGGTCGGAATGGATTTTCAAAAGTTGGAGTAGGTTCATGGTGTTATTTTTAACGTGTGCGTAAAATTTGAGGTCAATCGGACGTGATTTGATAGGTTTCGGCATCATTTGCGGAATTCAGAAGTTTAGAAGTTCTTAGGCCTGAATCCGGGTGTAATTTGGTGTTTTGATTGTGCTTCGAGGGTTCGACTAAGTTCATATGGGTTATATGACCTATTGGTATGTTTGGTCGAGGTCCCGAGGGCCTCGGGGTGATTCCGGATGGTTACCGGATTGTTTGGAGTTGGAGAAATGCAGCTGAAGCTGCTGCAACTGGTGTTTTCCGCACATGCAGAGTGGGAACCGCAGGTGCGAGCCCGCAGAAGAAAAAGAGGAGCCACAGATGCGGCAAAGAAGGAGCTGGGCAGGAACCGCAGGTGCGAAAATATTCCCGCACCTGCGACAGTCGCAGATGCGGGCAGCTGGGCGCAGGTGCGAGAGGGAGTCGCAGGTGCGAGGTGGTTTCCGCACCCGCGATGATCGCATAGAGATCTTGTTCGTAGAAGCGGAGGTAGTGGTTTAAGTGTTTTTTCGCAGAAGCGGAGCTTGGTCCGCAGATGCGGATCTGCAGATGTAGAATTTGTACCGCATGTGCGATTTTGCTGGGCAGAAAGTATAAATAGAGGGCTTCGGGAATTTTTCTCATTTTTCACATTTTGGAACACATAATTTGGGGATTTTGAGAAGATTTTTAAAGGGAATTTGAGGTTTATCATTGAGGTAAGTTCCTTGAGCCTAATTATCCTTAGTAATGGTGTTTTCCCATTGATTTTACACTTGATTAGGGAAGTTTTGAAGTGAAAAATTGGTGGTTTAGGGCTTGGGGATTGGAGAGTGAACTTTGGGGGTTTTGAAGGGGCAACTGAGGTCAGATTCTGGTAAATTTGGTATGTCTAGACTCATGAGTGAATGTGCTTTTAGGTTTTGTGATTTTTATTAGAGTTCGAGACGTGGGTCCGGGGGCCGGGTTTGAATCGATTTCGGATTTCCGGCTAGATTTTAGTAGTTTCTTGTGGGATTGATTCCTTAAACCTATTCTAATGGTGTTGTTGTCACGACCCAAAATCCACTAGTCGTGATGGCACCTAATCCAACCAGCTAGGTAAACCAACTAATAGTTATCCAATTCCAATAATATTAACAAGACAATTAACAAAAGGGATTTTCTGAATCTTATATTTTTCCCAAGGGCAGGTAGTACAAATCATGAGCTTCTAAGAATAGAATTTACAAAGCTGATATGAAGTACAAACATCTTCTGTTTGAAAAGTACATAAACCGAGTTTTTATAAATCTAAGGCTACCATGAACAAGATGCAGCTACAACAAGAACGCAGAATCTTCAAATCCGGCAACCATCGAGCACAACAACAACAACAACAACAACCAACATCTGCACGCAATGTGCAGAAGTGTAGTATCAGTACAACCGACCCCATGTACTGAGTAAGTAACAAACCTAACCTTAGGTTGAAAGCAGTGACGAGCTGGAACATAGGTCAAGTCCAACACCAATAACCAAAAGCAGTTCATAACAACGTAGAGCATATAAATAAGAAAGTAACTCAGAGATAAAAATGCTCAGATTTTTCACAGTTTCCGAAAATAGTTCCACTTTTCAAGAATATCAGTGAAAACTCAAATCCTTTACCAAATCGTCGTAAAATAAGAGATAGTTTGAAAAAATGTAAATTTTTCCACAAATCCTTTCCACAATAAACTGCAAGTGTGAAACATCTCTCTATACCCACATATCAATGTGTATAAAAATCATGAACGACGTGATACTGTACATCACGAGGAAAAATGCATCTCTATGCCTGTATGTCATGTGTGCATGCCAATGCCATGTATCTCAGAGATGAATCATGTACTCACACTCTCAGAGTACTCAATCTCACTCTCTAACACTTTTCACTCATCATGTTCAACCACTCGGTACTGTATACGGCCCATACGACCCAGGGAATTCCATCTTGGAACATATACAACACTGACTATAGGTTACCTAGTACCGAGGAAAAAGGGAAATCCAACCCTATGGAGAAATCCATCTCCAGGTATCAAGTACTTTGGACAAATCCATGTCCAGGGAAATCCATCCCTCAATAGTATCATCCACGCTCACTAGGGATGTGTTACAGACTCTAGTGGGGCTCCTACAGCGCAAACGCTATCATAATCATCAATATAACTGCTGCGGCGTGCAGCCCGATCCCATAATTGTCACTCATAATCAGGCTCTCGGCCTCACTCAGTCATCATTCTCTCCAGTCTCGCCCACATTCTCACAATGTCATGAAAACAATCCTGGACAATGATATGATGTATCAATAAATAACAACTGAGACTGAGATATGATATGAATGCATGAATATGACTAAGTACGCAATATCAATGAAATTAGTAAAATAACAGTAAGAAATGACCACATGAATCCTAACAATATCAAGCCTAAACATGTTATCTAGCATGATTGACAACTCATTTACTTAATCACATGGTGAAAACACAGATATCTACAAAATAGGGCCACTAAACAATGCCATGAAAACAACGGAGTCACAATTCACCGGGTGCACGCCCACACGCCCGTCACCTAGCATGTGTGTCATCTCATCATCAATCACATAACACGCAATTTGGGGTTTCATACCCTCAACACTAAGTTTAGAAGAGTTACTTACCTCGAACAATCCAATTCCAATACCGAGCAAGCCAAGCGATGTTCCAAAAATGCCATCCTGCGCATTCCGACCTCCGAACGGCTTGAAACTAACCAAAAATAACTCAAATACATCAAAAAATGCTAAAGGAACCAATCCCAATCAAAAAAGGTCGAATCTTTAATCAAAAGTCCAAAATTGGCCGAAAAGCCGAACCCAGGATCGCGCCTCAGAACTCGACAAAACTCATAAAATCCGACAACCCATTATATTACGAGTCCAACCATACTAGTTTCCACTCAAATTCAACTCCGAATCGATGTTCAAAACTCAAAATTGTACTTTATAAAATCGAAAAAGGTCCAAATATGCTCGTGAACTATGCGAAATAGGACAAATATGCCCGTCGTTATTAGTTTGGCCCAAATATGTCCAAACCGTCCAATAGTTGTGCAAATTTTCCCTTAATAGACGGAAACAATATTTTTTTAATTTAATGATACCAAACCCGCCTAAATCTACTTACTCGACCCACCCTAATTCTAAAAGACCCAAATATATGCTTAAACAAATATACTGTATCGCCTCTACCGCCCAGCCCTAACAGACGATCCGCACCCCTTCCCCCTTCCTTCTGTCATCTTTTTCCTTCTTCTGTCCATATTCTTCTTCCGTCTTCTTCCATCTTTAACAACATGCCGTTCATCTTCTTCCTTCAGGAACAACAGGCCATCACCCCTTTAATTTTTCAGGAACAACATGCGGACTGAAATGTAGGAATGTTCGAGTTCTTCAAATAGCCGTCAAAGGATGTATGGATGTGGAGTTGCTGCACTCTATCTCACATCGCGGACTGAAATGAATCTCGAAAGACGCTTTTTCAGGTGTCATAAACCTGATGTAAGTTTTCTATTTTTTACCCAATTAATGCTTATTCCGACAGATTTGGATCAATAATTTTGGCATATTTGTAATCGATTTTTATTATGATGTTATGTTTTATTGCAGAAAACTGGATGTGGTTATTGGGAATGGGAAGACGATGAATTTCCACCAAGATCTATTATTGTCTCAACAAATTGAAAAGGGAAAAGGATGCTCTTCTTAAAGAAAGACTTGGAAACATGGTGGAAAAATTGTTTCTTATGTTTTTGGGTTTCATTATTGGATTTGTGGTTAGTTTTATGTTTTGAGGGAAGACTTGAAAATATGATTGTAATTGTTTATGGTTGTAATTGCTTATGGTTATTTTAGTTGTATAATTTAGATGCATTGTATTGTAATGGTTGGATGAAAATGATTGTAATATCCACAGGCTTGGCAATTTCTCAGCAGTATTTGTGTTTTGGTTCACAAGCAGCATACTTCACTTCACTTCGAATCTGTTTTGGTTCACTGCGAATCTGTTTTGGTTCACTTGTATGTGGTGAGGTTTAATTTGTGGTTGCTGAACTCCCATCTCAATCACACTTAGAGTATTTAGATGGAAAACCAAATAATCCCTATTTCAGATCATCTTTGAAGAATTTGGTTGATAAAAGGTCATCTAATAGTGACGTGAAAATTCATAAGTAAATGTGAAGATGTATCATTCGGGTAAGACTGTTTGAGCACAGTAAAAAGTGAGAAAAGTATGAAGCTTTCTCATCTGTCACTCGTTGAACCAAAGCAAGTAAATAGGATATTGTAGGTCTGTTTAGATCATCGACACACGTTGGTCTTACATCTGTAATGGCAACTAGATCCCCCGTCTCAGGTTCATATGCTCTGCCCTCACTACTAAAATATACTTAAGATAGAGAACCAAAATACATATGCTCAAACATCACGGAAGCTAGTGAACTTTTTTCTTTTGTCTTGACATAGGTATATAAAATAATCATCTTCAACATCTGATGTGCAACATTAACAACATCAGTTATACTAGCAATGCTGCCCGAATCACGTATTGAGAAATAGGTTTTTATTACAAGAAATGCAGCCCATCTCAATTCGAACAACAAGATAATGACACAGTATTCTCAAGAACATCAATCCAATTGATGTACCATTTCCATAAACTCACCATAATGCTGTAAATACAAAACAGAAATGATAACCACTTATGTAAGCTAACATTCACAAAAAGTACTAGTTAACATCTAGTATCATGCTAACATCAACAACAACACTGCTGAATAACCAGTTAAACCAAGATAACATTTATCAAAAAATCAATAGTTTTGTGCATAATAGTCATCCATAAAATAAGTTCCTTAAGTTTTTCACAAAAATAATTAGCCTACTTATGCTAAATTTCAGCATTTGGTACATGGACTCCTTCCCCATTTGGCTTCATCTTCTTTTTCTTTTTTCTTACTTTAGCTTGGAGCTGGCTAAGTGTAACTGCAACTTTCCCCTTCCAAGTTGCCTTAGTTGGTGTAAGGAGAGTTTGTCGGCGTAGAGACTCCATATGCACCCCCAGTAAATTGAATCCTTCTACTCCCAGTTGGTAGTCTTTCTTTCAGCCTTCTTTCCTTAAGTATTGATTGTGACTCAGATATGATTTGTGGCCTCAACGGTGGTTCTTCCTCATCGCCAATACATGGACCATAGGCTTGTGATTGTTGTGTTGTGACTTGAGAAAGTAATCAGATTGTTGTGTTTGTGCTTCAGTTTCAAATTCAAAGCCCAACCAATCATCTTCAGTACTAAGAGTCGTTGTTGCACCCTCTCCACCATCTTTCCTCTGTCATCCAAAGAATCAGTTAATAAGAATTAGTTGTCATACTTTAAATTTCCATTATAAGTTTGTTTTACCTTGAAACAAGTCCTAGAATTGTGGTTCTCTCCACCACATTTGCTGCATGTCATCACTGTTTCTTTCCTTGAATAACTCCACTCCTCCTTCCTCTTTCTTGCTTCATCAGGTTCCCTATTTCTCTTTACCCTGGGTCTGCCCACAGTCTTGGCAATTTCAGGCGGATCCATTTCTTGGCTACGATCAATTTTCCTGAATTTTATACCCCTAACTGGTTGAAACTTGTGCTTGTAAGTCAAAATATGCTTCTTTGCTATAGTACCAATGTATTTGTTCCTTAGGATCACCCTTTCAAAAGCAAGAAATAACACTAATTAGATAACTTGAAAAATATGAGCTTAAGTGAGAAAACTAACTTAAAATATTTCATACCCTATCATATATTATAACTTTGATAGCATGGGGGCAAGGGATCCCAGAAAGTTGCCATAATCTACACGTGCATTTTTTTATGTTCAAGATCCACAATATGTCTATCATCACCTTCTGTGATTGCATATCCAAAGTCACCATTAAACTTAACCTTGCAATAATGAGAAATTTCCCTATAGTCATTGTAAAGCATCAAAGCACTTGGACTATAGTCACCATTCCATTTTTTGACAAAATAGATACAAGGAGTCAAAATACAAGGAGTGTAAACATAGAAACTTAGAATCTGTTATCAAATCTGAAATCTTATAAGTAGCTTTGGCATTGAATTCAATTGCTAATGGTAGGAACTTAGAATCTGATAAGTTAACAGTAGCTGTAACGACCCGGTCTGTCGTTATGCAGTATACGCATCTATTCCCTTATTTCTGTTTTGTAGTAGCTGGGTTAGACTGTTCATGAAGTGTTGGGGTGGTTGGTTCGGGTTCGGAGTGAAAATAGAGTCTCTAATAAGAGCTTTAGAGTTGGAAAAGTCAACCCGGAGTTGACTTATTGGTAAACGACCTCGGAATACGGATTTTATGATTCAGATAGCTTCGTTAGGTGATTTGGGACTTAGGAGTGTGTTCAGAATATTTTTAGGGTGCCCGGTGTAGATTTAGGCTTGAATTGGCGAAGTTAGTATTTTGGTGATTTCCGGTTGATAGGCGAGATTTTGATCCGAGGGTCGGAATGGGATTCC
>MDKH01235260.1:0-18655 GCA_005239495.1 Nicotiana undulata | reverse complement strand
AAACAACACTATCGTTATCGTTTAAGCGCCATAACTATTATGTATCGACCACAACCTATTTTATGATGAAATGGGCAGCCCTACCCTATTTATATGACTTCACACAAGTCAAAACAATCACCTAACATCCCTAACAACATGAATAATAATCATATTGAGCCTCCCAAAACAGTCCAAACACAACCTAATCACTTCACACATAAGACGACCACCGTAGTCGTGTCAAACGACCCAAAAATGTTACAACGAACGACCATCTCACAAACGTACATTTATATGGTGTTTCTCCACACCCTTCCTCCTACAAAACTCCACAAAATAGTAGTAAAATACACAGCCCAACAGCAACACAAAACAGTCCGCTACAAGTCAAATAACTCTAACTCACGGCTTCCGATCACCGTCCCGTGAGTTCTAACTATTAGGAAACACATTTATCAACCTTCCTTGATATTTAAACACTTAAATACAGATATTAGACGTTTATTAACTATGAAGTAACTTCCAAAACTCTAACTACAAAGAAAAAGAAGAGGCGGTATAATGACACTTACGTCGTAGGGATCGTTTTGATGTTATTGCTTCTCGATTTCATGCCCGGGATGATATTCTTCTTTGAAAACCTAGAAGATAGCTTGAGGTTATGTCTATGGGTGTTCTATGGTCGTTGTATGCGGAATAATGAAGAGAAATCTGACCTAATGTTTATATATATCAAGTTTGGAAAAGTCAAAGAGGTGCTAGCTTGGCACCCTAAGATTTGTCCATCTTCCGACGCTTATATATTTTTATCCTGATGTCATATGAACGAATGGTTAAGAGAGTTTGAAACTACATTCCAAGAACTTCTATTTGGTATATAACATGCCCCAATAAGACCTCATATAATACATGAAATGTATTGCTCAAAAAGCTTTAGTGATCCACCTACTTGTCACTTATGATGTCTGCGCAGTCTCAAGAAACTGCAAATATCTCTCTACTCATATGTCGTATAGATGAACGGTTTAATGCGTTGAAAACTACACTCATAGATCTTCAGTTTGGTAGGTAGATAATCCCCTAATTCGAAGTATATCGGGAGAACATCTCAGTTACATTTGACCTAATGTTAAGCACATTATGAGCGTAACTTGTGAAGACCTTTGCCAACTTTTGTTCCACCACTTGCTTGACTTCAAAACGATACAAAAAAATATCATACGATTAACATTAACTCATAGCATAGCCTCCTTATCATGTGATGAACCATAGTCTCACCCTAAAGTACATGTTATAACATTCCAAACTCGTCGACTTTCGACGAAACTTATTTTCTTCAATTGGTTTAGCTTCTAAGCTTTCCAACCCTCTTGGTACTCGTTATTCATGATCTTAAATATTTGTAACCTCCAACGTAACATGATTAACTTACTTTATATTCCATCAAATAGAATCTTATTTCTGAGCTTACATCAATTGACTTACGATGTACTCTCACGTACGAAAACATGGGGTGTAACATCATTCCCCCCTTTGGAACATTCGTCCTCGAATGTTGACTAATGCACTTTTCCATATCTTAAGCAATAACTCTTACGAATAATTTAATATTGTCTTTTCCATCTAGGGAGTTGTTCGGTGAATAAATCCAAAGGCTAGAACATTCCCCCCTTTAGGCCTCTTTCTCACACCACGACTTGTGGTCGAACTCCTTTCAATGTCGTAACTATTTCTACCTTCTTTCATGCAGCCTAGACAATTTAACCTTGAATGTGCACCAATGAGACTCTTATCTCCTTTTTTTATTTCTTGTTAGCTTTTAACCTATCTTTAGGATTCACTTGGTGAACCTATATTGTACTATGACAAGCTATCCCTCTGGGCATCTATAAAGGTGTACTAAAGTTCTTTGTTTGGTATTTTGTTGAACTTACAGCTATTGCTATATGTTGTTTCATAGCCTTAGTTATATATGCTTATGGCTTTACCACTACTAGGTAGGTCATACTATACCATAACTCTTACTTCGGTTTATTATTATGGAGACTTGCCACCCAACTCCAGGTTTTTCTCTCACCGCTTATCCTATATGTATAAATCTAAGCCATTTAATGCTTCCTTATTACCGTCCATCTTAATAATGACAGCATAATCTCATCTCATACTTTGTAACTTTCATCCATTCATTGTTGATTCACCTTAATATTGATCTATAATCTACCACTGATAATTTAAAATCTCTTATGTAATATATCGTCACTAGGGCTCACGTCTCATCGGGGAACATCTGAAGTGATTTTCCTGATCCACTTAGGGACGATACTATACTCCAGTAACTGTATTTCATAGCATTCCAATGTGATTCATCTTATGGGGGTATTCTAATCCCGTGCAGTTCATGAAATACTTGTTCTCAAAATCATTACTCAATCAAAGGTCTAAACGTCATCCTCTTATCATTTATCACAATTACACCCTTACTTTACTATTATGGTAGCATTCTATCTCTTCTAAATGCTCCTAGTTTTAAACTCCTTTGAGTTCACTCATGTTATACTGAGCTTTTTATAACAGTATGGAAACCATCAACTCTCTTGTTGTGATGGGTTTAATCCCAAGGAATTACCTATTTTCGTCACCTTCTCACTCACATTTTCTTATCCTTACTCCTGCCTAGCTAAAACCTTGTTGCTCTACCATACTTTAGCTTGCGACCTACGCACATCTACTTATACTACTCGTAACCTTCCTTTCATCATGTTAGCACCATAGATTTCCTTTCACGCCTTCTCAGTTGTCTTAAATGTAAACAATTACTTTTCCTGGTCGTTCTGCCACTTGCTGCATGGATACTTGGCCTATCTTAGTGCCCATGAATACGGGGGTTCCCTGTAACTCATATGATCTCAATTATCAACTTTTAATTGATTTTTTTTTCTTCCGTTCATTAGCTACGATAGATTCCACTTTCTTATGGAGTGCATACAACATTATAGTGAGACTGCTGTTACAAGACCATTTCTACTTTAGGTCACTATGCTTATGTTGAAGCCTGCTTCCTTATTTCCTCAGCTAGTCTTTCGTTGTAGTACTTAGGGAGGAACTTCTAACTCTTATAAATATGAGACCTTATTACATTGTATATTCCACGGTATTTATGATGTTCTTACTCGCCTATCATTATCGTTAGTTACTTACCTCCATGCCCTTGTGCTTGTAGGGTTTCTTCTGAATTGAAATTTCAGTTGTCTCCATTGTGGCACTCTCTTTTATTTCCGTAACACTTATATTATACCTTCTACTACCCCAACTCCTGTCTGAATATTTCTCGAGGATTACGATTTTGTATCTAAGAGCCTGAATTTCCTATGCTGGGTTTCACTACGTTTATCTTGCATGATCTACTGATTTGCCTATATCCTCCTATCTAGCCATAACTAGGCTCTTCCTGAATCAACTACTGACTACCCATTGGTCAACTCTCATATCTTTATTTTATGTAACGCCTCTTGGGTTATGTCCTTTGTCTTAACTTACCTCTTGTACGGGATCCTTATGTATCAAGTGTTCATTCCCACTTATATATCAATATCATCGAGTGCGAAACCCTTATTGATTCTCCCCAACATCATGCTTGCATAATGTTCTGGAGTTATATTATATCTGTAGGATATGAATAAATGCAATCTTATTCCTTTCACCTTTTACTACATTCTTCCTTTATCATTGATATTTACCTCTTCATGTTTGGCATTTTGTTTCTACATCTTGCACAAATATTACTCGCCTTGCGGTAACCCTTCTACACCAGGTATAATTGAATTTCGTACACACAAGGGTGACACGTGGTATAATGGCACATTTAGTCCCTTAAGCTTAACTCTGCTCATAGTGCTTGCTTTAGGGAATCGTCTTTGTGAATGACCTTTAAAGGTTATTCTTCTATTGTTCATTCTATTATTGTCGAAACACTATCTTTGAAACGATGTCGACTATTACCAATTCCTTTGATCCCTAATTCATGTTCGTTTTTTTCGTTTACTATCCCATACTAATTTCTATTACTTAGGGGTCTAACTTTTTCCTTATGGTAATCACATGTGAGTCACCAACTCATTTCTCGAAATAAGGGTATGGCTTTATGGCTTATACTTTTGTATTGTCTTAAGGCAGTCTCCTCTCATTTTTTTTCCACTTGAATTATCATTATACCATATTTTGATTTACCGCTATCACTCATTTATCACCTCTTACTCATAATGATTCATTTACTCCCTTCTTATTCTCATGCTAATGTCTCTGTCTATCGCCCTAGAGGTCCTGTGTCTCTAGCTGCCTCAGGTACCAATGGAACTGGTGAGGCTGGGGGTACTGCATCTCCCTGGGCTCCAACAAGTGCTGGGGAAGCTGAAACTAGGGGTACTGGAGACTCTTTGTGTGCCTCTAAGGGAAATCTATCCCTCTGACCCGGTGGGGAACGACTGGTACTTTCCCCCGGATCCATACCTATCTCTCGCTGTGCCATCTCTTGAGCGTAGGTAGCCTGTTAGATAAGAAACACAAAGCACGATTTAGATTTCATATGTTCATATAACTTCATTAACTCTAAATTTTCCATTTCGGATCCTCAATTAACTCTAAAATCCTCAATTTCATTAACTCTAAATTTCATTAACTCTAAAATCCTCAAAACTTCATTAACTCTAAATTTCCCATTTTTGATCCGAAACCCGTCAAATCAAGTCTGTTCCTTACCAAATTTTACAGATAACTTAAATAACACATATTGAACCTGTTCCAGGCTCTGGAAACATAATACGGGCCCGGCAACACAGGTTTCACATCAAGGTTCATTTTCATAAGCCTTTATTATTTTCAGAAAATAATTTTCTTTAAAAATTCATTTCTCGGACTTGGGTCCTCGGAATTCGATTCCGGGCATACGCCCAAGTCTCATATTTTCCTACAGACCTTCCGGGACCGCCAGATTACAGGTCTGGGTCCGTTTACCAAAAATGTAGACCAAAGTCAACTTTATTCAATTAATTATCATAAATTCAACTCTTTATCAAGTTTCCACAGGCTTCTCGGCTACGCGCCTGGGTTGTGCACACACATCGAGGTGAGATTAACGAAGGTTTTCGGGGCCTCGAAACACAGTCATAATTAAATTTACATAAGATGACCTTTTGGGTCATCACAATCTCCACCTCTAAAACAAACGTTCGTCCTCGAACGGACATAGAAGGGTACCTGAATCTGGGAAAAGGTGGGGATATCGGCTCCGCATATCTGACTCGAACTCCCAGGTTTCTGCCTCAACAGGCTGACCTCTCCACTGAACACGAACCGAAGGATAACTCTTCGATCTCAACTGACGAACCTGCCGAGCTAATATGACTACTGGCTCCTCCTCATACGATAAATCCTTGTTCAACTGGACACCGCTGAAATCAAGTACATGAGATAGATCCGCAATATACCTCCGGAGCATAGACACATGAAACACCTGGTGCACGCTGATAAACTCGGTGGCAAGGCAAGTCTGTAGGCCACCTCTCCTACCTTATCCAAAATCTCAAATGGACCAATGTACCTAGGGCTCAACTTGCCCTTCTTTCCGAACCTCATCACGCCCTTCATAGGCGACACTCGAAGAAATACCCGGTCTCCTACCATAAAGGCCAAATCTCGAACTCTACGATTCGCATAACTCTTCTGCCTGGACTGAGTTGTACGAAGTCTATCCTGAATAATCTTCACCTTGTGCAAGGCATCCTGGACTAACTCGGAACCTAACAACCTAGCCTCTCCTGGCTCAAACCATCCGACTGGAGACCGACACCGTCTACCATACAACGCCTCGTACAGAGCCATCTGAATGCTCGATTGATAACTGTTGTTGTAGGCAAACTCAGCTAAAGGATAGAACTGGTCCCATGAACTACCAAAATCAATAACACAAGCCCGCAACATATCCTCCAAGATCTGAATAGTACGCTCGGACTGTCCGTCCGTGTGAGGATGAAATGATGTGCTCAGCTCAATCTGTGTACCCAACTCTCGCCGAACAACTCTCCATAAATGGGAGGTAAACTGAGTACCTCCGTCTGATACAATGGATAAGGGCACACCATGCAATCTAACAATCTCTCTCATATATATCTTTGCCAACTTCTCCGCTGAATATGAAACTGATACCGGAATGAAGTGCGCTGACTTGGTCAGCCTATCCACCACAACCCAAACCGCATCAAACATCCTCTGAGTTCGTGGAAGCCCAACTACAAAGTCCATGGTGATACGTTCCCACTTCCACTCAGGAAGATAAATCTGCTGCATCAGACCACCGGGTCTCTGGTGCTCGTACTTAACCTGCTGACAGTTCAAGCACTGAGCTACATAAGCTACAATATCCTTCTTCATCCTCTGCCACCAATAAGGATGCCACAAGTCCTGGTACATCTTTGCGGCGCCCGGATGAATGGAGTACCGGGAACTATGGGCCTCCTGAAGTATCAACTCACGAATGCCATCAATATCGGGCACACAAATACGGCCCTGCATCCTCAGAACTCCCTCATCATCCACTGTGACCTGCTTGGCACCTCTGTGCCGAACCGTATCTCTAAGGGTACATAGATAACGATCATCATACTGCCTGGCCCGAATACAATCATACAATGAAGAACGGGCCACGGTATGGGCCAACACATTGCCAGTCTCAGAAACCTCCAATCTCACAAATCGTTTGGCTAAAGCCTGAACATCCAACGCAAGAGGTCGCTCCCCGGCTGATAAATAATCTAGACTGCCCATACTGGCTGACTTCCGGCTCAAAGCATCGGCCACCACATTGGCCTTCCCCGGATGATAAAGAATGGTAATTTCATAATCCTTCAGTAACTCTAACCACCTTCTTCGCCTCATGTTCAACTCCTTTTGCCTGAATAGATACTGTAAACTCTTATGATCCGTAAACACCTCACAAGGCACACCATACAAGTAATGCCTCCAAATCTTCAATGCATGAACAATAGCTGCAAGCTCCAGATCATGAACTGGATAGTTCTTCTCATGAACCTTCAACTGACGAGAAGCATAGGCTATGACTTTGCCATCCTGCATCAACACTGCACCAAGCCCAACCCGTAAAGCATCACAATACACGGTATACGGCCTTGAACCTGTGGGCAAAACTAACACTGGTGCCGTGGTCAAGGCTGTCTTGAGCTTCTGAAAGCTCGCCTCACACTCATCCGACCACCTGAACTGGGCACACTTCTGGGTCAACCTGGTCATCGGGGCTGCGATACATGAAAAACCCTCTACAAATCGGCGATAATAACCTGCTAAGCCCAAGAAACTCCGAATCTTTGTAGCTGAAGTTGGCCTAGGCCAATCTCTGGCTGTCGAAGTCTTCTTGGGATCCACCTGAATACCCTCTGCCGACACAACATGGCCTATAAATGCCACTGAACTCAACCAGAACTCACACTTAGAAAATTTGGCATACAACTGACTATCCCTCAGGGTCTGGAGGAAGACTCTAAGGTGCTGCTCATGCTTCTCTCGGCTGCGAGAGTATATCAATATATCATCAATGAAACAATAACGAACGAGTCCAAATAAGGCATGAATACTCGGTTCATCAACTCCATAAAAGCAGCGGGGGCATTTGTCAACCCGAATGACATCACCAAGAACTCATAATGCCCATAACGAGTGCGAAAGGCCGTCTTAGGTACATCAGACGCCCTAATCCTCAGCTGATGGTAACCAGATCTCAAGTCTATTTGGAAAAAACTGTAGCACCCTGAAGCTGGTCAAATAGATCATCAATCCTCGACAGAGGATACTTGTTCTTGATAGTAACCTTATTCAGCTGCCGGTAGTCGATACACATCCTCATTGAGCCATCTTTCTTCTTAACGAACAACACTGGAGCACCCCAAGGAGAAACACTAGGCCTAATGAATCCTTTATCCAACAAGTCCTGCAACTGATCCTTCAATTCCTTCAACTCTGGCGGGGCCATACGATATGGCGGAATAGAAATTGGCTGAGTGCCTTGAGCCACCTCGATACAAAAGTCAATATCCCTATCGGGTGGCATACCTGGAAGGTCAGCAGGGAAAACCTTTGGGAACTCACGACCACAGGCACATATTCCATAGAAGGAACCTCAGCACCAGAATCACGAACATAGGCCAAATAGGCCAAACAACCCTTCTCGACCTTACGCCGAGCCTTCATATAAGAGATAACTCTGCCAGAAGAATGACTAGGAGTCCCTCTCCACTCCAAACGACGCACACCTGGCAAGGCCAAGGTCACTGTCTTGGCATGACTGTCCAGAATAGCATGATAGGGAGATAACCAGTCCATCCCCAATATAACATCAAAGTCCACCATATCCAGAAGTAAAAGATCAACCTGGGTCTCCATACCACCAATAACTACTAAGCAAGCACGGTAGACTCGATCTACCACCATAGAATAACCCACCGGGGTAGACACATATACAGGAGCACTCAGCGAATCACGGGGCATGCTCAAATAAGGGGCAAAATATGAAGACACATAAGAGAAAGTAGAACCTGGATCGAATAACACCGAAGCATCTCGGCTGCAAACTGATACCGTACCTGTGATAACTACGTCAGAAGCCTCAGCCTCAGGCCTGGCCGGAATATCATAGCATCGGGGCGGAGCCCCTCCAACCTGCACATCTCTGGGTCTACCTGCTACGGGCTGACCCTTACCACTCATGACCTGCCCTCAACCTCTATGAGTCTGCCCTCCACCTCTAGCACCACGACCATCCCTAGCTGGCTGAGGGGGCGAGGGTGCACCTGATGCGGGAACTATGGCACGGGAACCCTGATACTGAGAGCAAGCAAAACCTCGGGGGCAGAACCTGGAAATATGCCCCATACCACCGCAAGTGTAGCAAGCCCTCGACTGCTGAAAATACTGACCCTGGAACTATCCCTGACGACCAGAATGACTACCCTGAAGGCTCTGAATCGGCGGTGCGCTGATGTGAGCAGATGATGCGCTGCAGAATGCTTGGAGTGCTGACTAATAAGGCCTAGGGGGATGACCTCTACCAAATGAATCTCTGCCTCCAGATGAGGCACCACTGAGACGGCCGAAATGACGAGGTCTCTTGTCAGACCCCTGACCACCACCCTAGGATAATACCATCTCAATGCGTCTGGCCACATCGACTGCATCTTGAAAGGAGATATCAGTACCCGTCTCCCTGTCCATCTGAAGTCTGATAGGCTGGGCCAAACCCTTAATAAATCTGCGAACCCTCTCCCGATCAGTAGGAAGTATCATAAGTGCATGCCTGGCTGATGAACCTGGTCCCGTATTGAGTGACAGACATAGACCCTTACAGAAGGCGCTAAAACTGCCTCCGAAGATCCTCTCGATGAGTAATGGGAAGAAACTTTCCCAAAAATAGCTCGGAGAACTAAGCCCAAGTCAATGGTGCAGACCCAGCTGGTCTGGTCAGGCAAAAGTCTCTCTACCAAGTCTTGGCTGCGCCAGACAACCGAAAAGTAGCAAAGTCAACTCCATTGGACTCCACAACGCCCATGTTCCGAAGAACCTCATAACAACTATCTAAATAATCCTGGGGATCCTATGATGGTGCACCAACAAATGTAGTAGTGAATAACTTGGTGAACCGATCTAGTCTCCATAGAGCATCTGCTGACATAGCTGCACCCTCGGCTGCCGGTGACACAATACCCGGCTGAGTTACTCCAGCTGTCTGAGGTGCTGGAGTATGAAACTGAGTGGCAACCTGCTATGGGGTATGAATAACAGGAGTCTGGGTCCCTCCCCCAGCCTGAGAACCAGCTAGTGCAGTAGGAAGAAAACCGGCCTGAGCCACGCTCTCCATAAGTCCCACAAAGCGGACTAGAGCGTCCTGAAGCACCGGGGTAGCAATAAACCCCTCTGGGACCTCAGCTGATCCAACTGGGACTTTCTGAGTAGGAACCTCACCGGCAAAGTCTACCTGTGGGTCCTTAACTGGAGCTGCTGCTCTAGCTCTGCCTCAGCCTCGGCCCCTCGTAGGAGCTGCAATAGGAGGATCAGGCTTCCGATCGGTCGATGAGGAAGCACGCATCCTCGCCATCTGCAAGAGAGTAGGATAGAGACTCAATTAGTATTTAGAATTTAAATGGCACGACAGAGAATGAAAGATATGAAGTTATAGCCTCTGGGGGATAAGTACAGACGTCTCCGTACCGATCCCTCAGACTCTACAAATTTTGTCCGTGAGCTGTGAGACCTAAGCAACCTAGGGCTCTGATACCAACTTGTCACGACCCGAACTCCCACCTCCGGGCCATGACTGCGTCTAACGTTGAACCCGCTAGACAAGCAAACTTTTGAACTAAATAAAACTCATTAACAACTAAAATGAACAGGATGACAAGGGCAGCTATAATTAACAACATGAAAGTTAACAAATTACAAAAATAATATAGCAAACTTCGAAGTAAAACCCATACATATAACCCAGAACTGGTGTCACATACTCACGAATTGTCTAAGAGATTACTAAATACAAAGTTCTGAAATAAGTACATATGACTGTCTTTGAAACTATAAGATAAGACAGAGCTGAAAGTGAAGGGTAGAAGGTGACGCCAAGGCCAACGAATGTCTGCGGGTCTACCTCGATGTCTCCTGTATGAACTGATGAAATGCTCTGACCGTCAGTGACCACCGGGTCCGGCTACATAGTCTGCACAACATAAAGAAGTGCATGTGTAGCATCAGTACAATCGACCCCATCTATTGAGTAAGTGCCGAGCCTAACCTCGGCGAAGTAGTGACGAGGCTAGTACCGACAATAATATATATACCTGTGCAATTCTATATATAACAGGAAAAATATCGATGGAAATAAGCAAGTAAAAACAGATACGGGGAGAACATGCTGGGGGTAAAAAGGGCAACAAAATTTCTAGCACAGTAGAATAGGGTAATAACTGAAAGGTAAAAAAAAAAGTAAAAGCAGGAATTTAACGTCTTAGAACAGATAATGAACAACAAAAGGCACAGCATGTCCCCTCATGCATAATCTCGCAATCATTTGACACGGAATGTCCCCTCGTGCATAAATAGTAACACTCGACCCGGAATGTCCCCTCGTACAATAAATAATCAACGACCAACACGACATGTCCCCTCGTGTGATAAATAATAAATAATCAGCACGACATGTCCCCTCGTGCGATAAATAATAAACGATCAACACGGCATGTCCCCTCATGCGATAAATAATAAACGATCAATTCGGCATGTCCCCTCGTGTGATAAATAATAAACAATCAGCACGACATGTCCCCTCGTGTGATAAATAATAAACGATCAACACGGCATGTCCCCTCGTGTGATAAATAATAAACAATCAGCACGGCTTGTCCCCTCGTGCGATAAATGATATAAAAGCAACAATATAATGTGAACATCAACAATAAGAAATCTCAAGTGTATGGAAATACTCAATAAAATTCTATCGTCCCGGCAAGGAACTCATCTATAACCAACCTCGCATCAGAAATACAATTTCAACAATAAACGCCTCAACTGAAACAAATAACACAATAACTCCCCATGCCATAAAACCACATCAAGGTATCACTTCTAAATCACCAATTACTCATAGTACAGAGAATATTAAGAACACTGTATGATTCATCACGTTTGACCTACGGGCATGCTTGACCACAACATATAGGAACTCGTCACCTCACCTATACGTTGGAAATGAGTTACACAAAGCAAATAAGACTCTATACCTATTCCCTCAAGCTAAGGTTAGGCCAAACACTAACCTCGTCTCCAAAATGCAAGTCAAGCCTCGATCACAGCCTTTCCTCTCGAATCCAACTCTGAATCGATAATATCTAGACATAATGGATTTATTAACGTCAATAATTACTCAATAACCAATTCCGTAGCCTAATTATACATTTTTTACTATTCTTCCAAAAATACTAAAATTCGATCCCGGGCCCGAATGCTCGAATCCCAAAAATTCTCGGAGGAATCACTCACCCATAGCCTAAGGATCATTAATATGAAGTTTCTACTTGAATTCATAGAATTAAACGGACAATACGCCAATTTCTCAAGAACCCTAAATTCACTACCCAATTCTTGATTTTCAATTAATTTAGTAGGCAATCCCATTAATTATGCATGCATGAAACTAGTATTAGGAAGGAATTAACTTACCTTAACAGTAGCTAGGTCGTGGTGTGGTCCTCCCAAGCTCACAAGTCTCTAATGAGGTTTTTGGTATGAAGGGAATTAAGAAATCCCGAGTTTTTGCACTTTAAAAACAGTCTGCCTACTGGGGTTTCCGCACCTGCGACCTTGGGACCCCACCTGCGGTCCCGCACCAGCGAAGAAATGGCCGCACCTGCGGAAAAAGGGCCGGAGGGGCTGGGTCGCACCTGCGGAGTTGGGGGCTGCACCTGCGGTCCCGTACCTGCGGAAAAAGAACCGCACCTGCGGCTGGGAAACCGCACATGCGGTCACACCAGCAACAACTGCACCCGCAGTTGTTTAGCTGATTTTTAGTCCCGTTGGGGGTTCGGGAGGCACCTGGGCCCACCCGAGCCCCCGTCCAAAAATACCAACAAGTCCCAAATCATTATACGGACTTGCTCGAGGCCACGGAACACTCAATACAACGCTAAAACTCAAAATCACACCCCAAAACCCCTAAAATCATAACTTAGGAAACTTCAATTCTTGATTTCTATAAACATGCGCCGGACCGACCTATACGACTCGGAATGACATCAAATTTTGCGGACAAGCCATAAATGACATAACAGAACCATTCCCGGTCTTGGAATCACATTCGGACCTCGATAACATAAAATCACGTTCCAAACCAAATTTCAAATTCTATGAAAATCCTCAAAACTTCATTTACTCTAAATTTCCCATTTTTGATCGGAAACCCGTCAAATCAAGTCTGTTCCTTACCAAATTTCACAGATAACTTAAATAACCCATATTGAACCTGTTTCGGGCTCCGGAACCATAATACGGTCCCGACAACACAGGTTTCACATCAAGGTTCATTTTCATAAGCCTTTATTATATTCAGAAAATAATTTTCTTTAAAAATTCATTTCTCGGACTTGGGTCCTCGGAATTCGATTCCGGGCATACACCCAAGTCCCATATTTTCCTACGGACCTTCCGGGACCGCCAGATCATGGGTTTGGGTCCGTTTACCAAAAATATTGACCAAAGTCAACTTTATTCAATTAATTATCATAAATTCAACTCTTTATCAAGTTTTCACATAAAGGCTTTCCGGCTACGCGCCCGGGCTGCACACGCACATCGAGGTGAGATTAACGGAGCTTTCGGGGCCTCAAAACATAGTCATAATTAAATTTACATAAGATGACCTTTTGGGTCATCACAGTAAAGGAGATGTTCGCAGTACACGACATGGAGCCAACATCGATACCCTCCACCTCGGAGAAGCCAAAAGAAAACCAGGTCCCCGAGGGACAAGTATTCTGTGATAAATCAAATGAGGATGATGAAGAAGACTTCCTTACTCCTCGAACCTTCATTTCCCCTGAAAATTCGGACGCAACAAAATCAACGGTCGAAGAGCTGGAACATGCCGTTTTGATCGAACATCTCCAAGATCGAAAGGTATACCTTGGAACGGGATTAACCCCCGAACTCAGGAAAAACCTCATTCAATTTCTTATTAATAACATTGATTGCTTTGCTTGGTACCATTTAGAAATGACAGGGATCCCGCCGGATATAACCACCCATCTACTAAGCGTTGATCCCAGGTCTAAACTGGTCAAGCAGAAAAGAAGACCTCAGTCAGAGGTAAAACATGTGTTCATCAAAGACGTGGTAACAAAACATCTAAAAATAGGATCCATTAGGGAAGTGAAATATCCCGAATGGTTAGCTAATATGGTAGTAGTCCCTAAAAAGGGGAATAAATTAAGAATGTGCGTGGATTACAAAGACTTGAATAAATCATGCCCTAAAGACTCATTCCCATTTCCCAACATCGATCGCTTGATCGATGCCACGGCCAGCCACAAGATTCTCACCTTTATCGATGCCTACTCTTGGTATAATCAAATTCAAAAGAACCCAGAGGATAGGGAAAAGACTTCGTTCATCACGAAGTATGGTACATAGTGTTATAATGTAATGCCCTTCGGGCTAAAGAACGTGGGAGCCACGTATCAACGCCTAGTTAACAAGATGTTCGAACATCAAATAGGAAAATCTATGGAAGTTTACATATACGACATACTATTTATGTCCCTACGCGCAGAGGACCGTTTGACTCATTTGCAGGAAACATTCGATATCTTTAGAAGCTACAACATGAAGCTCAACCCCGAGAAATGTGCCTTCGGAGTAGGTTCGGGAACCTTTTTAGGCTTCATGGTGTCGAACAGGGGGATCGAGATCAACCCCGACAAGATCAAGGCCATCGAAGAAATCACGGTGGTAAACAATGTGAAGGCCGTACAACGACTGACCTGGCGAATAGCGGCCTTAGGCCAATTCATCTCGAGGTCATCAGATAAGAGTCATCATTTATTCTCCTTAATCAAAAAGAAAAACACCTTCGAGTGGACTCCGGAGTGCCAACATGCCTTAGAGGAATTGAAGCGGTATCTATCGAGCCCACCTTTACTCCACACCCCGAAGGAGGATGAAACGCTGTACTTATATCTGGGCGTATTCGAAGTAACGTTAAGTGGTGTGCTGGTTCGGGAAGAAAAAGGTATGCAATTCCCTTTCTATTACGTAAGTCGGACCCTAGGAGATGCTGAAACCAGGTATCCACACTTAGAAAAATTAGCTCTTGCATTAATAAGTGCATCTAAAAAATTGAAGCCTTATTTTCAATGCCATCGTATATGTGTTTTAACAACATATCCCCTTCGAAACATCTTGCATAAGCCTAATTATTAGGACGATTGGCCAAATGGTCCATTGAACTCGGAGGGTATGATGTCGAGTATCAACCCCGAACAACTATCTAGTCCCAAACTTTGGCAGACTTCGTAGCCGACTTTACCCCCGCCCTTGTGCCCGAGGTAGAGAAAGAACTTTTACTAAAACTGGGCACATCATCAAGGGTATGGACCCTATTCAGTGACGGTGCCTCGAACGTGAAAAAGTCCGGGCTCGACAAAGTTCTGAAACCACCTACGGGCGGCATGATTAGAAAATCTATAAAACTTCGAAGTTCACTAACAACTAGGCCGAGTATGAGGCTATGATTGCAGGTCTCGAGTTGGCCAAAGGCCTAGGAGCAGAAGTCATCGAAGCAAAATGTGATTCCCTTCTGGTAGTAAACCAAATGAATGGGAGCTTCGAGGTTCAAGAAGATAAGATGCAAAGATACTTAGACAAACTTCAAGTCACATTGCATCGCTTCAAAGAATGGTCTCTGGTCCACATACCTCAAGAGAAAAACAACAAACCCGATGCACTCGCAAAATTGGGATTATCCGTCGAAGAAGATGACATACTCCCCCGGGCTGTTGTACAGCTATCCAAGTCGGTGATCAAAGAAGGCCATGCCGAGATCAACTCCACAAGCCTGACGTGGGATTGGAGGAACAAGTACATCGATTATTTGAGAAGCGGGAAGCTTCCCATAGACCCAAAAAAATCGAGGGCCCTTCAAACCAAAGCAACTCGATTTTCACTCGATGAGAATGGAACTCTATATAGAAGGACCTTCGACAGGCCCCCAGCAGTATGCTTGGGACCGGGGGACACTGAGTATGTCCTTCGATAAATCCACGAGGGCACCTGTGGAAATCATTCTGGTGTCGATTCTTTGGTTTGAAAGGTGATCAGAGCGGGTTACTATTGGGAAAACATAGATAAGGACACCAAGGAATTTGTTCAAAGGTGTGATAAATGCCAAAGGTTCGCACCAATAATTCACCAACCCGGTGAATAACTACATTCAGCCCTATCACCATGGCCGTTCATGAAGTGGGGGATGGACATCGTCGTCCCCCTACCAAGGACGCTAGGTAAAGCTAGATTTATTCTTTTTATGACTGACTAATTCTCGAAATGGGTGGAAGCACAGACCTTCGAGAAGATAAGAGAAAAATAAGTCATCGACTTCATCTGGGACCACATCATATGCCGATTCGAGATCCCTTCCGAGATTACATATGACGATGGGAAGCAATTCATCGGCAGCAAGGTGACGAAGTTCCTCGAAGATCATAAAACAAAAAGAATCTTATCAACGCCCTACCATCCATGCGCAAATGGACAGGCCGAGTCCACGTACAAAACCATCATTCAAAACTTGAAGAAGAGGTTAGAAAATGCGAAGGGAAAATGGAGAGAGGTGATGCCCGAAGTACTATGGGCATAACGAACAACTTCGAAAACAAGCATAGGAGAGACACCGTTCTATTTGGTATATGGGTCTGAGGCTTTGATACCGGTCGAGGTCGGGGAGCCAAGCGCCAGATATCGACATGCCACCGAGAACTCGAACAACAAGGCCATGACTACAACCCTCGAACTATTAGATGAAAAACGAGATGCTTCATTGGTTCGAATGGCCGCCCAAAAGGATCAAAAGATACTATAACAGGAGAACAAATCTCTGATACTACGGAGTCGAGGACTTAGTCCTAAGGAAAGTCACCCTTAACACTAGAAACCCAAATGAAGGGAAGCTAGGCTCGAGCTGGGAAGGACCGTACCACGTCCTCGGAGTAGTAGGCAAAGGATCCTACAAACTTGGCACCATGGAAGGCGAGCAACTACCAAACAATTGGAACATATCGATTCTCAAACGCTATTATTTCTAAGGTATAACCTTCTCCCTTTTCATTTGAGTTTCATACAAATTTTTTACAAGTGTTTGATGGAAGACACCGAAGCATCCTTCGACTCGAAGACCTAGGGTTTTAAAGCATGCATTGAACTCTTTTTCTTCGATCGGGTTTTATCCCAAAAGGGTTTTACCGGCAAGGTTTTTAACGAGGCAACATCCATATGCTACCTAAGGAGAACTCAACAAGTATTCAAGGCTTCTTCCCAATCAACCTCGAATACTGGGGGGCATCACCCTCGGAGGTTATCTTCTCGAAGGAATCAAGTTATGCCTAAGAGGGCCTCGACAGGAGAACATTGTATTAGGCCAAACGGTCGAATGAACCGTGTCCATATAGAACAGTCGAGCCTACGAAGGCAAAAATATGTACACATATATCAAGTAATCGAAGAAGCCTCTTTGACTATCAAAACACTTTGTGCTTTAAAGAAGTTTACTGCTTTCACTCAAAAATGGCTCAAGGGACAGAAATCCTCGAGCACTCGAGGACTTTCATTGACAGTCAGCTCATCGAGCCATCAAATACTCGAACTCGTAAGACATCGATGAGGCAACTTTGAGCTCGTAAGACCTCAGTGAGGCAACATTGAATCTGTAAGACCTCGACAAGGCATGCCCAAATGTGTAAGACCTCAAAGAGGCAACATCAAACTCATAAGACCTCAATGAGGCAACATCAAATTCATAAGACCTCAATGAGGCAATGCAAATTTTGTAAGACCTCAACGAGGCATACTTAAATTTATAAGACCGTAAAAAGGCATAACCCCGATATTAAGACCAAGGCTATATATTCAAACTTGTAAGACCCCTAAAAAGGCATACCCTCGATATAGACGCCAAGGTCACCGCACCCAGGGACTAAAGTCTACAACCAAACACAAAGACTACAGTCATATTAAAAGGCTACGTCCGAATTAATGCGGCAGGGAGACGTTCGACTGCCGCCACAAAACTAAAGGCCTTCAATTACTTTGAAAATACTTCGAAAAGAACCAGTTAATCAGGCGATCCTCGGCATAAGAAAAGGAGCTTTGATAATATAAGCTCCGAACAATGAAAAGGCTTTGAAACATTCAACCTCGATGAAAAGGCTTCGAAAAATCAACCTCTGAGTAAACCTCCTGAGATGCTCAACTGTCGTTACATATCGACTCATAATCGAGGTTCTTGTTTGAGCCATCGAAGAGTCGGACGAACACAAAAACTTCAAAATTCTTTAGCCAAAATGAGGGAAAAACTATAGCCATATTAGAGGTCGCATCGACCCAATCTAAAAAGAGCCTAAGGGCCGATCTAAAGATCCTAAGGGCCAATGCATAAGAGCCTAAGGGCCAGCCTAAAGAGCCTAAAGGCCAATGCGTAAGATCCTAAAGGCCAGCCTAAAGAGCCAAAGGGCTAATGCGTAAGATCCTAAGGGCCAGCCTAAAGAGCCCAAAGGCGAACCTAAGGAGCCTAAGGGCCGATGTGTGAATAGCCTGATGGCCAAATCAAAAACATCCTAAAAGGCAATACCTTAAAACCCAAGGGTCGATAGCCCCGAGTGAAACTTAACACGAGGACCGAACCCTAAACTGTCAACTACTATCGATTACTCATCGAACACCAAAAACCGAGGGGTTTATATTATAAGTCTGACACATCAGACTGATTATTGACAAACATCAAAGTATATTCCAAAAAGGAAAAGGGAAGACAAGAAATGACAAAAAGCAAAGATCCTTATATATATATATATATATA